>DVQH01002163.1:0-10615 GCA_018231625.1 Papilio phestus | reverse complement strand
GAGAGAGAGAGAGAGAGAGAGAGAGAGAGAGAGAGAGAGAGAGAGAGAATGAGTGTGTCTGTTTTGTGTCACATGTGCTTTGTTAGTATTATTATTATTATTTTGTTTGTATTTTTTCATGTGAACTTTATTCAAAAACCCCTTTTTGTTTAGTTTATAACTGTTATTATTATTATTGTTGCTATTGGAGCTACGTCACTGTTGACGCAACACTTTTATATAAGGATCTTATTTGTCTTTCTTTTACAATTATAACTTTTTTGTTTACTATAATTTTAATTGGTTTTTTGAGTGTTTAACCCTTGATGAATTAACCCACTAATACCCGATCTTTCTCTTTAACTTTCCAATGGTTTGGATTTAGTCTCTTCTCTTTGACCTCTTAACTTTAAGTTTCCCCTTTCGAGTTTGGATTTCTAATAGCTTTGGTATATTGTACAATCTACTTGTTTTATGCGCGATTCCATGACAACTAGCTTAAATTTTTAGTCTCAAAGTACAATTACACATTTACGTTTGAAAAGTCATTAGGCGAGAAGAGAGGGAGGAGAGTGAAAGAGAGAGAGATTGAGTGTATGTCAAAAGAGAGAGAGAGAAAGAGATACTGGTACTCATTTAGAGAAGGGGAGAGCTAATTTCTTGTGTAATTCATTATTACATACACATAGACACATATAATAATAATAATAATAATAATAATGAAAAGAAGAACATTACGGGGTGTTGTTGGATTATGATGACGAGCCACGCCAAAATGTGACGACAAATTGTGTCGGTCAGTGAGTGAGAAAGAGAGAGAGAGAGAGAGAGAGAGAGAGAGAAAGAGAAAGAGAGAGAGAAGAGAAAGAGAGAGTGTAGGTATATACGAAGCTTTATGTACCCTTTTGTCCATGTATCCATTTTGTACCCCATATATATCCCTATTCAAAGTGCATTAGTACCTGTCCCTTTTTGTATATGTGTTAGTATATATATATTTATATATTTCTCTTTAGTGAATGAAAGTGCTTTCTTTGAAAGAGAAAGAGAAAGAAAAGAAAGAGAGCTTGTGTGTGCTGAGATTGTACTTTCTTAATATTATTATTATTATTATGTCATCATATAATATAATAAAATAAGGGAGGAGAGAATGTAAAATATTTTTTCCCTGTTTTTTTGGAGCGATAGTAACCACCACCACTACTCATATTTGGTTACCCTTAATTTGATCTACTTTTTTTCTTCTTCTTAGTATATGAACTTTTCTTTCTCTCTCCTACTCTCTCTCTCTCTCTCTCTCTCTCTCTCTCTCTCTCTTAAATTGCTTGATAGAGACCACCACACACGAAGCTATTTTATATTTGACCTTAAAAAGCAACGTAGAAATATTGTGTATATAGATAGATAGTGTACACATAGAGAGTAAATGAGTTAGAGAGAGAGAGAGAGAGAGAGAGAGAGAGAGAGAGGCAGGTGTGATTACAATCGATATCATCATTATCATCAGCACTAACAGTCTCTCTCTCTCTCTCTCTCTCTTTATCCGATTCATCACAGTGGGTGTGAACCCCTTGGCTTGATTTATATCTATCTTATACTTATATATATTTTATTTATTTATATATCTCTTTTCAACCTAATACTCTCCTTGTCTCTCTCTTTCATATATGTTGTAGTTACTGTAATTTTCTCCACGCTCTCTCTCTCATTCTCTATGTGCGTTTTTTATTATGATTAAATTTTTATATGGAAAAAGTGTTCTTTTTTGTTGGTGTGTGTGTATCATTTGAGTGGTTGTTTGTTTAGCTTGACGATCATCTACAGATCTTAGATTTTACCCTATCATCACAAGAGCACTCGACTGGCACATAGTTAGAGGGAGGGAAGGAGAGAGAGAGAGAGATAGAGGGAGAGAGAGACCTCGTGATTAGGCGCACTCAACCCGGATTTAAGTTCTCTCTCTCCCCTACCTCTCTCTTCTCTCTTTCTTCTCTACCTCTGGCTTCTAACCCAGATCCGGATTCTTGATTCTTCTCTCTCTCTCTCTCTCAAGTTTCCCTTGACTCAGCTAGCCTAGCCTTTTCCCCTCTGGCGCTAAACCACACCCCCAAGTGTCGTTTATAAAAACTCATCATTACATAATCATAATAATAATGATATCCCTTTTGTTGTGTTGTGTTCTGCTCTCCTTGCCACCGAATCTAGGTCACCTGAGTCTGGCTCGTGAGTGTGAGCGTATGTAATACAAATGTCACTGTCAGCACGGCTCATGAGTTATTGCCTCAGCATGACAGCTTTTTTGAAGCTCTCTGACCTCTTAGAGGCTGTCCGGTGACGCTCAATCCTCTTTGACGCTCTACACAACTCGACTCTCTCTCAATCCCCCTTTTCCTTCCAAAGTAGACTTAGTTCTCTAGGTCTAAGATCGAGAGCTCTTGATCTTATTTGAACGATATATAAAACGCTTAGTACCAATTTTGGATCGTAGGCGGCCGAGATGCCGACGACTGTTTTGTTACACTCCAAATCTATGATTCAGCTAAAAATTTGCCGTAATGCTCTTGTTTACCTTTAATTTACCTTTGTTCGTAATGTTTTTTTCTTTTCTCTCTTTCTCTCTCTCTCTTATGCTTTCTGATTTTTAAAAACTTGTTTTCTTTTTGTCAAATTTGGCTCATGTCTTCTTGTGTGATGATTGTTTCCAAGGAAGGAAATGTTATAAATAAGCTCTCCGTTTTTCACGCTAATCTGACAAATGGCAAATGGGCAGCGTTTCAAGTGGTCCACTTGACCAGCAAACTTAACTGTTTTCGGGTACGATTCGCAGAACACTCTCAGACTGGTTTGTTTTGGCTTACTCGATCAAGACGTCATCTCGTTGGAATCGATAGTGGCAGTGAAGAATCAATGTCACTATCAACATTCCACGATAGCGCCTGTAGAGCGACCTTAACCACTCTCTCTAGCAGTCTCTCTCTCTCTCTCTCTCTCTCTCTCTCGATGGCGCACAATCACTGAAAGCATTAGGAGCATTAATAATTGATGCGACCAGTGGTTGTAGTAATTAATAAATGATTACTCCACCGATACGTGACTTGCCAAACGACTTGATGACGAGCACGATGTCGCTGGGAAAGTTCCCCAGCAAGTGAGTGATACTGAGTGAAAAAGAGAAAGAGAGAGAGAACTACTCTTCTTGATCTCATGTCTCTGTTGCTTGTTCTCATCGATCGTCCGATTGATTACAACAAATATATACACACACTTGAGTACTATTATTATATTAATCGAACACACAATCAACACGCATAATACAGTAGACAAGAGAAAGAGGCCTTGGTTGTCATGCTTTGCCACTTAACCCTTCCGGGGTGTGGCAACACCCTTCTCTACTGACACTCCCACTTCCTTTATCAATGTTAGATCGATGTTATTTTGGTATATGCAACTGCGTGCAGCAGTTTGAAGCTTCTCTCTCTTTCTCTCACTCACAATGATTACTAATTGTTCCGTTTCACTCGCTGTACTCAACAGGAGCGAGTTAGGCAATATCGAGTGGAGCTTGTCCGCAAAACAAACAACACTGATAGGAGAGAGAAAGAGAGAGAGAGAGTTTTCTACGGAACCACAATTCGACACTTCACTTTGGGGGATACTCTTGGGACTTTTCTTTGAAGCTATCCACCAGATGTTGTACTTGAAACTTTGTACCATATATACACATCACAAACATAATCGTATATGCAAATTAAAATGTGTTATTGTTGTTGTTGTGTTGATTCTTACTGCACTGAACAAACTGTGTGAAAGAGGGGGGTGCATCGACCCTTTTTCGGTAGGTCGGTGGCCTAGTTGAGTTCGGGTGTTCACACTCACACAAAGAGAGAAAGATAGTGCTCTTTGTGCGCCATCTAGAGACTCAACTCAGTGGCTCGATGCGAGAGGTGGTAGCTTTGGCTCATCTGCGATAAGGCGATACCAATCGCCATATATGTCCACAAGCAAGGGGACATCTTATCAGTGGATTTTTCCTTTCACTACCATTAAAATAGTTCCTTTTCTCCTCTCTCTCACTCACTGTTTGCGTGAGCACGCGTGTGTATGTATGGTGATAGGGCCAAAAATGGTATATTATACACACTCTATCATACACACACACAAAGAACGATAAAGTTAGAGAGAGAGAGAGAGAGAGAGCGATAGAGAGAGAGAGAGAGAGAGAGAGAGAGAGAGAGAGAACGAGAACGAGAGAGAGAAAGAAATAACATAATCGACATCGATAACTGGCGAGAACTAACGAATGGTGCCATTGCGCAAGTGCGTGTCCGATTCGCTTCTCAAAAGCAACAATGTTCCGATCTATCGAGCCATCACTGTCGATCAACTGACATCGAACAAGCGTCATCAGCATCATCATCATCATGATTGGCTATCTCTGAGGAGAGAAAGCGATATCGAGCGATGGCATGTGCCTTCTCTCACACACACATACATAGCTTGTTTACCACCTCGAGTACTTTTAGCATTATGCCAGCATTGACTTTCGAACCTAGGTGCAAAACTGACCCCATTCCAATTTATGTGTCTATGAGTATCTCTGTATGTATGTGTGTGTTTATTGGGAAAAAAGTGAGTGAGATAGAATAGGAAAAAATCTTGGCTTTAGGCCAGAAGCTTTTTTTATTATGAGATATATGCAAAAAAGTACTTTTATTTCTTGTATATCAGCTCAAGCAATCTCCAAGTTTGAATTTTTCCCCTTTGCGTGCGCGTTAAACCGATGCATGATTAAGTACACATTGAACAGGCTTGCTTTAATGCTAGTGATTAAATGCGTACAAATTAACTTGTTTTGAATATATGTTTGCACAAGATTGAAAATTATCGGTACTAGAATCCAGTTCCGGCTGACCCACTTGCTACCTCTAAACCAGATTATCCCTCTCTCTCTCTCGCAATCTTTTTTCCCCTTTCGCTCTTTATTTATATTTGCAACAATTTAGTGTGACACTCGGTAGGTGAGTGGGGACAAGATTATTCCAAGCTTGGAAAAGTCCACTCTACTCTATGAAACCTGTTTTTAGTGTAACCACTGGAAACACTCACGAGCTGGAGAGTGGCCTCAAAGTCAGTGAGCAAAAAATTACCTTTGTTTGCATAATAGCCAGTGGTGTTTTGGCTGTGCTTCACTTGTACGCTTTCGTGTGAGTCTATGTGTTGCCCAGTTTGTGAATGAGTACGAATTTGAGAGCGGGGTGTGTGAGTGAGAGAAAGAAAGAGAGAGAACAAATTCAATCTAGTTAATGCAGTAAGCAGTGGCTTTTGCTTCTGCTCGCGGGTTGGAATCGATCTCGGACCATTCTCGATGGTGGTGGCCTCGATACGCTTCGCACCACTCACTTTGCATCGTCACTCTACACCAGCACTTTTTTTGCGAGTTATATTTTTGTCTTTTAAAAGCACAACTCAAACAATTGACTCTCTCTCTCTCTCTCTCTCTCTCTCTCTCTCTTCCTCTCTGGCTGCTGTGTTGCGCGCTCGATGTATTCAGTGTACCATCCAGTGTGTGACAGTAGTAAACGGATTGCAACATACACCGCACACAGAGGCAGAAGCGCTGGTGATAGACGAGTGAGTGATACCGCTAGTAGAAGAGTATCCGGTATCAACACATGTTTGCAACAAGCAAAGCGGATAAGTGGTAGTGACCCCACCCCTCGCCCCACCCACCAGCAGCACCTTGTGAGATAAGATAAGTCTCTCACTGGCTACTACTTGGGACCCGTTGATCTCGGTTAGGTGTGCGTGAGTCTTGGTTGCGCTTGGAAACCCTGTCGCCGGCGGTATCTACCATACACCCACCCACCCACATTGAGCTTGAGCTTGAGCTTGAGTGAGTGAGTGAATGAGTGAGAGTACCCGGTGGAGAGTAGTGCGAGCAGTAGAAGCACGCTGGCTTATCCACTCTCGTCGTCACTCTCTACTCACCACTCTCTCTCTTTCTATCGGTGTGTGTTCTCGACGCACTCCTTGGACACGCCGAGCCTGTCAGTCCACTGCTCTTTCTCTCTCACTCACTCACTCACACACACTCGACACAGACGACACAGTGTGCAGTGGTGAATCCTGTTGCAGCGAGATGGAGCGCAGTGACTGGTGACTCGGTGTGAATGTCTTCGAGCTGGTGCCGAGGTGTGCGAGTGTGATCGTGGCCAGCGCGCCATCTCGCCCAGCACTGGAGCCATCTTCAGTCATCGATCATCGTCATCAGCACTATTTGTCGTGACACTATCTATCTCATTCTCGCCCCCTCTCCGCCCCACCGTGTGCCTCGCTTGTCAGCCATTCACACAATCCACGGGCAGTGTCAAATGAGTGAGTGAGTAGCGCGCGCGAGCATCACCCCAAACCAGCCAACCAATCTCATCATCACCACGCTACCAATTCATCCATCCATTCTAATTAATTATTACAACAGCAACAACAACAGTAACAACATCACCGACAAGCTAGCTTTACAATACATGTCTCCCTTCTGTAGTACATCTCTCTCACACACAGTAGGGTGAGAGAGAAAATGCCATCATTCCAGTGTGGGTGTGTTCATCGAATCAGTTTCCACAACAAGTGTCACATTCATTACAAGTATTATTTTGTTATACATGGAGCTGCCAGTTGTGCAACTCATTTCAGGAAATGGGCGTGTTTGGTGTGAATGTTTCTTTCTCTTCTTCTGCATACATGTGTATGTGTACTGAACGGACTATAGTGGACAAGTGAAGGAAAGCTTCCCAGAAGTTGGTTGATTTACGACACAATGTACTTCCTCACGTACACGTCACTGATTATACCACAAGTGGGTGTCATTCTGGAAACTTTTCCCTAGTTTGTGTGTGTGTATCTTTGTGGGTGTCACATTGTGTATGTCTCACTTTCTATACCAACACAACTCGTGATCTGAGAACTCTCTTGTTTGTCCTGCTTTCTGCTCGATTTTGCAATGCCACACTCACACCACAGTTGTTTTTTTGTCGCTGTTATTATACACGCGGCTGATATAGAAAAGAATAATAATAATAATAATAATGATAGAAAAATCTACCAAATGAAACCACAAACATGAAACATGTATTTTTCTTTTCTAAAAACCATTGTGTATATTTGTGTGTGTGAAGCGACTCGCCGTGTTTCTACTTGTTTGTGTGTGTATATGTGTTGTTGATTTCTCTTGTCTCTCTTTCTTCTGTTTTTGATTGGCTCTCACACTCTCAATTCAATCGTTGTTTTTGAAGTATAGAGAGAGAGAGAGAGCGTGAGGTTAAGGTCAGTTGCCGGCACCGTCGATACACAAGCAAAGACTTTTAGCTCATTCTCTCTCTCTCTCTCTCTCTCTCTCTCTCTCTCTCTCTCTGTTTCTCTCTCACATATTTCTCTCGCATAGCACTTTAACTCTTCAATCACATCTGACACCATTTCGAGTGCCACAAAAAAGTACAACAATCGGGAACAGTGACACATACTCTCTCTCTCTCTCTCTCTCTCTCTCTCTCTCTCTCTCTCTCAATGTGTATTTGCCTGTGTTTACGTGTTTGTGAGAAAGAGAAGAGAGCCGGCACGGATGTAGCTACGTGTTCCGTCACTTGTCACCTCGTTTTTCTCCATCTCTCACTCACTTTCACATTGTTGTTGATATCGTTGTTATATATATTTATATATATTATATATATATGTGTTAAGCCGTGTGTATGAGTGTGTGTTGTTCAAATTGTAGCCACCGGTGATGCTGATAGCGACTATAATAGTAATAATAATGATGATGATAATGATTGTGATAGTGTAAAAGAGAGTAAGAGAGAATAACAGAGAGTTGCATAACAATTTGGAACGTTTTGATGGTTCTCGAGAGATGATGAGATGATGCTCTTTTCTCTTCTCTTCTCTTATATATATATTTCACTATATATTTTGTACTCTATATATATTTGATAGCACATTTAGAGAGTGCTTTGCGCACACGGGTGATCTTCTTTCAATCTAAAAAGTCCCTATGGATTGCCTTATGATTCATTCTATTCTTTTCTCTCTCTCTCTCTCTCTCTCTCTCTCTCTCTTTCTCTCTCTCACTTACTCAATCTCATTTTTCTACCCTGATGACTTGTAACCCTCGTATACAAAACTCGTAATCTCCGCTTTACTCAATCTTTCGCTTCTCTTTAAGATATGCTTTTCGTGTCAAAGAGTCATTTGCGCAATCTCATCTCTGAGTGTGCATATTCGTCACTCTCTCATTCACACACTTCGATTTAGCTCTCTCTCTCTCTCTCTCACTCTCTCTATTACTTTTGATGATGATGATGATGATGATCAAGTTAAGTTATTGCACGGCCCTCATCACCATTCAATCCTATACTTTATTTTCGTTTTTCTGTCCACAGATGATTAATTTGAAAATAATTACTGACATTTACACAACTCACATAGAGACACGTTGAAAGAGTAATACACATACACATACATATATATTATATGTGTGTACTTATGTATATATATTTAAACGACAGTGTTTGTAGTGTCATCCAATTCCACTGTCTCTTTAATTTGATGTATCTCTGTTTGTTTGTGGAAATTTTTATATGGAAAATTTTCTTACCAATTTTTCTCCATGAAAACACATAAAAACCTCTAGATATTTTTAGAAAAACATTATATTGTAATTCAAGTTGATTGACTTTGACATTAGCAATGAGAGGTCATTTTACTTATTTCGTTTTATAAAAGATTTAAAAGGTGAAGCTAGATTATTTTTTTCTCTCTCTCTTTCTTTAAATCTCTTGCAGTAATTGGAGTTACTGATAAGTGAAAAACTCTCCATTTTCGAACAGAGATTGTCTGTCATTGCTGACTCCCATTAACTTGACTCGACTTAATTGTTGTTTTTTACTCTGTTATGCTCCTTGGTTCGAGTGTACTAAAAAGTACTCTTCTAGAGTTTCTATTTTCTCCTTTCTCCATTTCTCCTCACTCCTTCTTTTGCTCGTTTCACTTTCTTGTCTTGAACTAGGATTTTTGGTTTCTTGTGAATCTAGCATTTCACTTTGCACGTATAATGCACATACATGAGTAGATGGGAAAACTCGTTTGTTTGTGTCAATTTTTGTACGTGTCTCAATCGATGAGAAATTCACAGTGAAAAAGAAAGAAAGAGAGAGAGAGAGAGAGATTGGTTCGCACACATCAAATCACTGGCTTGATCTTCCAGTGTTGCACGTTTGATTTATTCTTAATTCAATTAGTGCATGGCACAATTTTATTATTTTTGCTTCTTTCCCATTGATGCCTCATGTTTAAGTTGTTAACGGATGAAATAATCTCTCTCCCTCTCTCTCTCTTTCTTTCTCGCGGCTTATTTCGTCTCTTTCTACACTGTCTTTTAATCACTAAAGTATATAAATATCTATATATATAGTATATAGTATATAATATACGCATGGTTAGGTTTTTTATGAGATCACTATTTCTCAAGCGCCACAAGGCATATAAACTCCTTTCGCTTGCGAGATATTACAACCAACACATGATGAGATGATGATCATCATCAACGCCGTATAAACGAACATCGCTTTCCATCGTTATTTTTTCAGTGCTTTTGCTCTCTCTCTCTCTCTTTCTACCTACCTACGGATGTTATGATGCTGGTTTTTTATTTTAAAAAATGTGTAGAGGGCCTCTCACACAACTCATTTGCGCTTGTTTACGAGAAAAGGAGAGAGAGATGTGTGTGTTCACTGGCACAATCGTGAGAAATTGACTCTCTCTCTCTCAAAGACACATACGAAAATAACCCCCTTAAGCAATAGAGAGATTGAGAGTATTTGTATGTGTGTGTGAGAGAGAGCCGAATGATGGTTTTTACAACTCTCAATATATACACACAACCACAAAATTAAGATGGGATATGATATGATACAAATGCAGTGGGTAAGAACATTTATATGTATGTGTGTGTGTGTGATTTTGATCTGATTTATGCACACCATTTTGGTCTGTAAGATGTGTTCTTTCGAGGATATGCGCTCATGTCACCTCTCGGAACCTCATTTCCTTCCTTTCATTTTCTACCCTCTTTCTTATACTCACTTATTCTCTCTCTCTCTCTCTTCCTTTTTCATCGTTTTCTTTTCGATGATAAAATTCCTGACAAAGTGAGAAGAGAGCACACACACACATCACACTCACTCTCACACAAAGGCAATAAAAAATAAATAAAAAAAAACTTGAAAGCTATTTCAAGCATCTTCTTCTTTCTAGGTTGGTTCATACTCTAACACCCCGACATTTCATAAGTTGGTGATAAATCTGGACAACCTTGAGAGGCTTCTCTCTCTCTCCCTCTGTTTGCACTTCTCTTTTTCTCTACAGGAAAAATGCCACATTTTTTCAATGATGATTCTATATATAAACACACAAAAACACACTCTCTCTCTGCATGAGCACTCGAGTACTTCTAAAAAGCAATAACAACAGCAAAAAAATATGAGTGTGGGTGGTAGAACATGAGGGGCGTGTGCACACTCACATGTCACATTCAGAGAGAGAGAGAGAGAGAGAGAGAGAGAGAGAGAGAGAGAGAGAGAGA
>DVQH01002162.1:0-10618 GCA_018231625.1 Papilio phestus | reverse complement strand
TTGATAATATAATTGTAATAAGTTTTCAAATATTTGAATAAAAAGCGGTTAGCTACAATATCAATTAAACATTATGAAGTGATTTATATAATGTTTGTTAGTTACGTTCACGTGTAAACACAGAGGTTGCAGTGAATGAATGAAGAGTGATAGCTGTACATTGCGCGGTCGGGGGTAGGGGCAGGGGAGGGAGGAGGTAAATTGGTACATGAATTAAGTCTGAAATTAATGAGGATATAAAGTGCGGCTTAGGGTGGAACATTTGATATTTAGGAGAGGAATCCTATTATGACGAGAATGATACATGTTTTGATAACATTGTGTCTAATTTCTGTATTCAATAAACAGACATACAAAATAACAGTAAAAATGTTGGAATAGAAAGAAAACCAAAGGAAAAATATACATTTACTGAAATGTAACCTAAAGTATATTGAATGAAGGACCCGTGTTAAAAATTATTTTATATGAAATAGAAAGGGTAAAGAGAAAGAGAAATGACTAACTTTTGATTAACTGAAAGTAGGTCCTTTCTTTATAAACACGTTAAGTTCTTATTCCTACTAGTGTGTGTGTGTGTGTGTGTGTGTGTGTGTGTGTATGTGCTAGGATTTAATACAACGATCGCTATCGCGACAGCCGACTTCGTCGCAGACTCGCCGCATCCAATGTCTCTTAATGGCCTGCGACGTGTCTTGCCTATCATTTAGATCTTTGCACTTTATTAGAGAATTTGTATGTTACTGGAATTTAGCAAACAGTTTTGTTTTCAAGTAAAAAAACGTTACTTAGCTATTTAGAGCTAGCTAGCACCAAAGCATTACTTGATATTTTTGACGCTTTCAATCCTTTGCTTTTCTAACTCAAGGTTGAGTTTAAATAACAAACAGGATCTTTCAGTTCAGGCATCCTGTGAAATGGTGTTTACGAAGGTGGGCGATATTTCTTCTAAATATGATCATTCGTCACATGTCACGACCGCGCGGGATGCAGTCAGGACCCGAATGAACACTGCCTACATCGACGGACAAATAACCCTGTCATATCACATTGTTTGTAGTACAACCGTATCAACGTACTTTTTTATGGTATGGTTTAAGTTTGGAATGACAAATAATTTCATTTAAACCTTACTTTGTTTAAGAGATTTTTTAAAAACATTTGTATTTTTTCTCGGTACTGAGAACGTTTCTAGGAAATTCGTAGCAAATAATTTCAATGTTTCAACAAATACATTTTCGAGCTTACACTGCTTTTGTAGGAAATTCGTGGTAATTGGGCGTGTCCCTAAAATTTCTGAAATGTTCAGGAAAATACTATGCGTAGAAAAGTGTTTTGTTTATAAAAAAAAATAATGCAAGTAAAAAAATATTACGTTTTCGTATAGTTAAATTTGTAACCACGATGACGAGGATAAGTTACATTTTATTTAGCACCATTAATTTCCATTGTGTATAAACTAGTTAATTTTACATGAGTATAGTGGTGTAATATGTATATAAGCATAGTTATGGTTCGTTACGAAAACACGGAGATAGTTGGACCTTCTTAAAATAATACATTAATAAAAGAAATACAAACAATTGTTAATCGAGAGTCAGCATTCGTCGCGATTAGCGCCTGCGACTTATTTAAATAAACCATGATCAAAGAACAGCTGCAGAGGCGTCGAACAAACCAACTCACTTTCTTAACTCATTAATCTCTCGCGACTCGAGGTCGCTGAGTCAAAAACTTGTCAATCTTAATAAAGAACCTGGCGTTGGAGGAAGCAATGAGAAATCCCGCGATAATGAGATCACAGTTATTGTCGCCATACTTCTTTAGCAAGTACCTAAAAATTATTATGTTTGTTACGTTTGCAAAGTCGACAATAGTAACTTTTCTGACAGTATTACATGCACAAAGACCTCATACAATAACGGTATAGCAACATTCAAAATCGTTTAATTTCTACTAATATATGTTAGCGCATCTCGGTTGTAATTTAAAAAAATGTTAACCTCGCTCATTCTAGTATAATAAGTTTAAAAGAGTTTTTACCTATAATATCAACGATATCTTTACCTCGATACTATTTAAAGACACAAGCCACTAGTCTTGCATCTTACAATTTTATAACCAGCAAAGAGGTTGGAAAGTAACTAGGTATTAAAAAACGTAAAAGTTAAAAGATTTCAAGCGAAAGCTTTTACAGTTTATATCGCTGAAAGCTCTTCATGCGTCGGATCTCCTTTTTACGAGTTAAAAATATTAATTGCTTTTAAAAAAGACCATTTCATATAAGTTGTGTGCAAGGCACAGAAGCTTTAGTTATCGTAGTGCCACAAACTTACAGAAGAACTTAGATGAAATTAAAATTATTTCATATTTTACCTATGCAATCTTGCCTATGGTTACTGATGTATACTGATGACGGAATCCCCAAAGAATTCATTATTTATTTTCGAAAAATAATACTAGACTTTTATGATAAAATTATATTTGCTAATATTTAACATCATAGCTACAAGCTACTTCAGTATCATTACAGCCTTAATTAAGGTGAGCGGCGGCTGAGCCCTGTTTATTAAGTTATACAGCGCCTGCCCTGACAAAGCCCCGCCAGGGGAGGGGACAAAGGAAGAATTTAATTAGCTGCTAAACAAATCAATTTGATCCTCTCAAGTATTTGTATTTAATCAATTTTCATTGTCCAAACTACTATTATCTACTTCCAATGTTCAACAACGATGACTAAAATATTACAAAACGTTTTTGTCTTATTTCATTAATCCCTGTAAGTTACGATTTTAAGTAAAGAACGTATTAAATTTTTCTTTTTGGTAATTAAATTATTAGTCAAAATTTCAACAACAAAATGAACTTGCAATTAATGCCTCGTGGCATTTCTCAAGCTAGGGTTGCCATATTATCATTTTAGCTGCTATTCTACTTAAACGCGTCCCACAATATACATGATGTGTCTACGAATGCTTGTTACAAGATCGACAAGAGTTATCAATCCTTGTGAAGAATAAAGAACTATTACTTTGTTTTTTAATTTTTTATTTTTAGAACAGAACAATTTTGTACAATACGTCATGTCATTTCATAGTTGTTTATGATCATTTCATATTATCCATATGGCGTTGTCTTAGATATTCCGACTCGATTATTATCATAACATTTAAAATCAAGGTTGCAACTTAGGCCGTATCCAATTATCGTACTTATACATTGTTGAACAAACACTATTATATAATCAATTATGTACATGAAAGAAAACATAAAATGTTTAAATTATTTGTATACAAGGTGCTCTTTAAAGCATATTTAAACAAATTTATCTATCGTATACAATGAAGTATAGTAAGTAAATGTAAGTTTTCAAATAATAATAATGACAATTTTACACAAACCTTAAGCATATATTTGTGTTCACTTTATTTTTTCGAGTTTGTTTTAATGTAATCTGGGCAAATATACAAAAACGGTAAAAACATTATTTTAGTGATGTTTTTATGTAACAACATAAACTAATTTATTGTAGTTATAGACATTAGGAAATTGGATTTAATGTCACGTTTAACGAAAAAAACATTTGACTTGATTTCCCCTTTATTTTCAATGTCACATTCCTTACAAAATCATTTTTCACTAACTTATGAATTACACTTAAACACTCGCATTATCGTGTATATAAAACAGTTTATATACAAAGTTCCTTAATTGTACAAGTCCGGGTATGGGCAGGAATCACTCACGAGCAGCGTCAGGCGCCGCGACACGTCGCGTCACGCCGCATCACGCCAGCAGCGCGGCGGCGAGCGCACAGAGCGCACAGAGCGCACAGAGCAGCGAGGGCAGAGAGAGCGGGCAGCGCAGGCAGGTGTCCGCGGCCGCGGGGGCCAGGTCCCGCAGCGGCGGCCAGCGGTCGCTCCAGGCCGCGTCGCCCTGCCCACCCGCCTCCGGTCAGGTCGTCGTCTGCATTTCTACAATAGCAAAACACATTCTTTAATAAAAGCCCCCCACTGACTGAAAGTGAACAATTAATAAATGAATAATGAAGGTTTGAACTAATAGGTAAGATAGGCGTGTGACTGACCGAGGTTGTGCACGTGGTGCGCGAGCACGCCGCGCGGCGCCGCCGCCAGCACTCCGCGGTGCAGCTGCTCCAGCTCTCCCTCCTCGCCCCCCTCGCCCTCCGCCGCATTGGACACTGCTACTTATAGAATAATGTACACACTATGGCCTTCTGTCACTCACAGTCTCTTAAATTATCACAGACTGACCAAGTAACTGTAAACCTTGCAGTTTATACTGTTAAAACAAGTGTTTTGTGATAATTGACAATGAAAATGAGCATTACTTACATGTTGGTATGGTGTTGGTGGTCGGCGGCGGGGTTGTGCTGGTGGGAGAGGTGGTAGTTGTGGTCGTCGTCGTGGTTGTGGTGGTAGTTGTAGAGGTGGTGGTCTCCACTGATCAATGAGAAGTATTCAGATTACATTTCGTTCAAAATATGTAATGATAATTCACTTCAAAAATCTTCACTTGAGACACTAGGTTTTTTCCGTAATCACAAAGATTAGGTTTTGACGATTGTGACATTATTAGAATCGTAGTTTACAAGTTCCACGTGTGCTTTTTAAATGTTTTATTATTGAATATGTAATATGCATCTCGCTAGGGACTGACTGTGAAGAAAGAGGTCTGCGTGGGCGACGTCGAGGGCGTTGTCTGCGTGGCAGCGGTAGGCGCCGGCGTCTGCGCGCGTCATCGCCTCGATCCTTAGCGACAACGTGTACGTATAGTCCTTCACTGCAGTCGTCATTGTATATTTTGACCCTGAAAATAATAAATACTTAAAATCGTTGTAAAAAAATCTAAGTATAAAAAATGAGGTCAGCTGAGGCACGAAAAGGCTAAATGTTATGATTTTATTGTCTCTTATTTACTGTATGTCTTTGTGAACCTTATTGCTATAGTTTGTCATATTTTACTGCTAGCGTTCAAGCCAACGAGAGGCAAAAAGTAATTCCATTAGACACATTATATACGAGTACAACACTTATAGCAAGTAAAATAATAAGAAATCAAACAGAGCTTTGACCCCCCGCGCGGGTCGCACGTTTCGTCTATCACACGTTTCGCAGAACTAGTCTTTAAAGTAAATTCTTTGGATAGTAGCCAAAAAGCTGCTCGATTAAATACCGTTCAAATGAAAAATGAAGATATTCTTAAGAGTAAAATTAAAGTTCTATAGTGCAATATGTTTTTTCGAGAACCTACGTAGGTTTTGAAATAACACCATTATAATAAAAAAGTAGCGAAATTGAAGGTTTTTCAATTTTTTTTTTCAAACTTAAAATACGGCTCCTTTCAAACTCGTAGCTATACAAAGATAAAGAATAAACATCTAGTTTCAGCATCTTCCTCCTTATCTTACTCCCGTAGGGTCGGCGCTACAGGTTTTTGTCCTCCACAAAACTATCATACGTCATCTGAGTTATCACTCCCTAGTTTATTGAATTAATTTTGTGAACTAACCGTTGGAGAGCCGCTGTTCCCCGTTGAGTGTCCAGTACGTCTGCGGCGGCGGGTGAGCGTGGGCGCGGCACTGCAGCGTGGGCGAGCTGCCCGCCGCCGCGCGCGCCGCCACCACCTGCGCCCACACACGCGGTGCGACTGCGCACACACATTGCTGTTTTAGTAAAAAGGGAGTAAATAATCAACTGGAATAGCCTTTTAGTTTAAAGCCGAACTTACACATGACATTGACTTGTATTCTCTTGCTGACGGATGGCGGGACTCCGTTGGAGGCTATACATAAGTATGCTCCCGACGTCTCTCGCTGCACCGCACTTATGTTCAACCATTCACCGGTCCATTTGGAAACTGGACAGATTGTGTTTAATTGTTTATCGTTTTAATTAAATACTTATGTAAGATGTTGCTGCGCAATGCGCTAGTTTAATACCAATAAGTAATTGTGTATGATTATCCCACATACGTAGATGCGTAGGAAATTATAAAAGTAGATTTACTTCTTTACTTTATAAAGTAAACCGCAAAGCGGAGCGGTAGCGATAAATGCAAATTAGTTGAATTTATTTTTAATTTACAGAAGCTCGAGATTTCCTTTTGTTTAGCCGAGCGCTGTTGTTTTGTTGCTCAACTAATTGAATGCGGTTATTGTTAGCACAACTTCTTGTCCCGCTGAGGATAACTGATTATTTAACTTTTGAAACGTTATTTGTCATCCAGAATTTTAACTTACTTGCCTTTATTATAGAACGCCGAAAAAAAAAGTGTAGAATTATACAACCTAGCATTTCAACACAGTTGAAAGAAGGCGAAAACAACAGAAACACGTAAAATGAAAATAGAAAGGAAATATAAGAGATACTTAAGTATGAACGAACCCATAGCTTTGCCGTCCAATGTGAAGTGCGCGGCGTCCTCTCTTCGCCAGGTGAGGGCGGGCGCGGGGCTGCCGGACGCGAGGCAGCGCAGCGCGACGCCGGCGCCCTCCCGCGCCGTCACGTCGCCACTGCTCGCCTCGCCGTCGATGTCCGGCGGCACTACGGTACTTACATAGTCACATCCAAGAACGAGCATCTGTTAGACCCTGATATTTAGATTAAGACAATGTTATCAATGTTAATCACCATGGCCCTAATGTCTTTGACGTGAATACAAAAAAGAACTACGTAAACTGTGTTAGTGAAAGGATGTTAATGCGAACCTACGACCTGTAGACGGTGCACTTGGCTCATCATTGGCTGCGTGTTGAGCTGGCACATGTAGCGACCGCCGTCGGCGAGTGCGACGTCGCGCAGCGTCAGCGTCCACGCGCCCTCGCCCTGCGTCACGCCCACGCGGGGGTTCTTCGTGATCACGTGGCTGCCGATTGATAGGATCGTCTGCGTGTCCACGCGCAACCACGCCACCTACACACGAGGACAGTCATTTTTATAACATGTAATTTAAAAAAATCATCTAAAAGATCTCTATCTCTAATCTCAACTGCGGAACGGATCTCGATTAAATTTGGAGTAGATGTAGAACATAGCCTGCTTGTTTTTGTTTTTTTTTTAATTCCACGCGTACGAAATCGCGAGCGAAAGCTAAGATGAAAATAAAAAAATAATTACACCAATTGTTAGTAATGAAAGGTATGCCGACTTATTTTCCTCAAACAGTGCTCGTTCACTCGAGACGTTTGTTGTTTGGTTTCCTATAATCAACGTCAGCTTCCCGGCTCGGATTAATTAAAACCCTCCTTATCTTTGTATTATTTTAAAAATCATTCTGACTGACACTTTATTTTACTGTTGTAAAAATCAGTATTTTTTATGCGTATTCAGATTGTTTTAAAGTGTAACAAAACATTATGGGATTTTGCGTGACAGGCTTAGACAGCAATTGGTGAAGGCGCGTATACAATCCACTTACCTAGATCCGCACGATACCATGTGTGATGCTGAGCTGTAAGTTTGTAAAATGATTTGTGCTGACACTATTTGGTAGCGTTAGATAAAAAAAAAACAGTTTTTTTATATTCTTTACAGGCTGTTGAGAGTAAATTACACCTAACCTAGTTTCATAGCATTCTAGTGTTGTGTGAATTCTGATCAATGGTCGTGATAAAAACAAAGCATTCCAATTTCTATTCACACAGAGAGATAGGTCGCGAGCAAACTGAATGAATTCGCGACAACGGCTTCGTTAAAACTGTTAATTACAAGTGTACGTAGCCAGTAGAGCTGGCGTCGGAAGGTGTACGAGGCAAATTATAGTGACACAATATGCGACCTACACACACGTAGTACTCAAGAATTAACATCATGATAAACGTTTGAACTCAAGTTACTTAAACGTTTTTTGTTTTCAATTGAACGAATGTAATTATCGACTTTTCATTAGAGTAGAGTATGAGTAGAGACAGAGCATGTTTTAAATTTAGTTCTATTACAGTAGAGGAAAAAACAGAACAGCTAAAGGATATTTTATTACAATTAGTCTTTGCCAGGTTACCTTGTATATCTGCAGGTTGCGGACCTTGCACGTGACAGAGGCGTCCCGGCCGACGGCCACGGTAACGTTGCTGCCCTGACCCATGAAGCTCGGCAGGTTGGCGTCTGCAACAACAACATACAATACAATATGAGAATAAATCTTTGCGCTGAGAATACTAAACTCTGAGTCGTCACACTCATCGAAATTAGAAATGAGATAAGTTGTCGCATTGCTAATTCTTTAAATTGATTTAACACAAAGTGATTTCGTATTCACGCATGCTACGGCGTCCGTATGCTAAAGCTGTTTTTATTAGTCGTTATCTCGTATGCAGTGACTCTTAAGACCGAGTTATCGAGTAATTAAATTGCCTCCTCTAGATATTATGTTTTCAATAAATGTATATAACTAACTTTATAAATTTGTATTAAATGTATTGAAACAGAAACGTTGATAAGCACACGCCGTGGCAACGCGGGTGCGGGCGAGGGCGCGCGGGGTCGCGGGGTCCTCGTCGCCGTACTTTGTTATTCCGCATCATTTACCTGAAAAAGATCTGAAAATTCCTTTGATATATTAAAGTATTAACTTACTTGCTGCCCGTATTCTCTTCGTTTACTTTTGTGAGTCATTGAGAGAATAAAAGTAACATATTGCGGGCGTTGAAATATGTGAAATGAAATGTAATTAAAAACACGGTAAATTAAATCTGTAGCCCTTACGAAAATGAAATTACATATGTTTAATTGATTATTCGACTATTCGTAAATTAAATCGAAAACATTAATGAAAAAAAAAATAAGGGACATTTTCTTATTAAGTTCCTAAATAAGTCACAGCAAGTAATATAGGTTGTGCAAACATCTATTAGCGATTCCAATGAGCGGTCTGCGGCGGCGCGCCCTCTGTTGCCGGTGACATGTGACGAATGCTCACATTCAGTGAGAAAATCGCGCTCTTTCACTACACCATTTCCAACTCCCTGCGGTAAAGTATTTGGAGCAATATTCGAATGCCGGAATAGGTTTTCGCCTTTCATTGCTGAGGTTAAATAACACTTTCATACATTTCTTCATACGTATTTCTAAACGCATCACATCATTTCAAGGTGACATCATTATGTTTTTTAATTATTGTTAATATTGTTGCGAGCGTTGGGATAAGGTAAAAACACTTGGATAATTCTTCTTTCATTTGATCTCGACTCACAGTAACAAGGATTCACTGCACTTTTCCTTCCTCGCAGTTAACTTAAGACTTCTTAACACCGTAAGACTCCCCGGATCGGATCTGACTCCCCTTTTTTTAGCCCAAATTCGAATTAAATCTTCTTTTCGTTATTCTTTTGTCATTTTGTTCCAGTATATTCTCGATTGTTCGAATCACATACATTTTCCAACAGATGGCATTGCGATAGATAATTCTGGAAATAGCAGGACTATTCGAAGGGCGTTATTATCGCTACTCGTCATCAGATGTCGCTGCGCTAGAACATTTTAGAAACAGCGCGATTATTTCACGGACATGAATTCTGTTACTCATCAATAGATAACGTCGCGACAATATGTAGTGTAGTTTTATGTTTGTTCACTGTAATGTAATGCACAAAATTGTGTAGTAATCTGTGCGAAGTGCATTGTAGGGAGTTAGTTGTACTTAGGACGAATTTCTGAAAGAAAGTTTTGAAAGCAAAATATAGTGGTATAAGTCCATTCTCTGCACTCCACAACTATAATGGACTTGTACAACAATACCGTGAGCAGAGCGAGCTTTTATTCAGCAGAGCTTTAAGTGAGCTTAAACAAAGTTGTGAGAAAAAGAAAATATAAAACGATGGTGTTATTGAATGGAAGTTAGTTGAATGTATGGAGAGTTAAACGTTCAATACTGTTTAACGGCGCTGCAAAAAAGAAATGAAAAGGATCTGACTAAACGATAGATGAAACTACAAGCTCGTGACGAAGGCGGAACATGCGACCAGAAGCATAATAGCATAACTTGGCACGAAGAAAAGACTTGTTCAGACTAAGCACACCGATAATCTTTGGAAGAGATTCATTTGACACGACGGAATACCGAAACGCACCTTAAGCAGTTCTCTTCCTAAGCGCTGCTTACAACTTAACAGACGTCAAAAGTTAAATAAAATTTGTAGTTAAACCGTACCTTTATTATTTAAGATGCTGTTACATATTTAAATGTCGTTTAAGTAATCGGCTGTTAGTATGTTACTTAATGATTAAAAAACGCATTATGATACGTGAAAGATTTATAGAAAAAGAAAAGACTAAATTCTACAACAATGTTAAAGATTTTGTTTGTACGTAATTTGTTGCCATTTAAAAACATAAATATGTGGAGACAGTATCTGCATACGGCGCAAACAAAGTCCTCGTGGCTTTGCGTTACAATTTACCGCCAAACACACTAAGCTCGCTAGTTGCGGCTCGCGCTGATAAATTAAGTGGCGCCCTCTGGTGTGCGCCCTCGCCGCGAGCCTTGCGGACGTACCCTCATTAATATCAGACACAATTTGCTCACAGCCCACTGCCTATCTCTCATGTTTATTGTCACATTATAAACTGATACGTTTCATATTAATTACAAAGTTATA
>DVQH01002161.1:0-10618 GCA_018231625.1 Papilio phestus | reverse complement strand
CTGAATTGATTTCGGAACTTTTTATTTTTATGTGTTAACCGTTAGTTCTATCTTTGTATATCTACGTGTATGTAGTCTTTGAATTAACACGTTCAAAGTAAATGGCATGGAGACAGCGATATTTGATATATTTATTACATTGAGTATTTTAAAATAGAATATAGAATGCTAAATAGCTAAAGTAAATAAAATACCTAAAACATGTGAGATATGTTTAAGAAGACTTCGTTTTATAGTCTCTTTGCTAGTTTATATATGTTTTGAGGTTATGTTATGCCACAAAAAATAAAAAGTTCCGAAATCAATTCAGTCTCTCCTTATATTGTCTATGCCTTTTGTTTATGTCGCTATATTAGTTTATTTCAAAAGCGGATTATTAACAATCTATAATGTATCATCTTGTTTTATTGAGTACAATAAATTCAATTTAACAAACTATTCGTTTCACTTTTTACATCAATAAGCAGTCAAACAACTTTATACGGTAATAAAGGTCGATATGATCTTCGCAGTGTGTTTTTTTTACACAAGTCCATACTTCCAAATCAACATGTATCTGTTACTTTTAAATTAATTTAAAATTGAAATGTTAAAAGCAACAAAGATATAAAACAATAGCGATCGTCTTTAATTTGTATGAGTGTGCGAATTGTAGTTGAATGGAATTGTATGAAACACTCTCGTGGCTTCGTAGCCGATTGTGCATGCCTGATAAGAACAATTACTTTCATTCAAACCAATCGTGATTTAAATGAAATCATGTACAGCGTGTTTTAAAATTCAATTCTATAATTCAAATATGAATGGCGGGTAAAACCTTGACTGCTTTTAATAGATCTAAATTTAAAAGAAATGTTTTTGACCTAGTTTTGAATAGACTTTTTATATAAAATGGTCGTGTTTAAGATTTTAAAGAGGTTAAAATATTTTCGACGGTAACAGATTCTATGAGTATTATTTTTTTTTAATAAAACATGCGAATCGTAGTTATAAAATATTTAAGTTCAATGGTCAATTGTTTTACATTTCATGTTGTAGGCTTTTTAAGCATCCTGTATTTTCTGCATAGATTTACATAATATTACAAACTAACGGGTCTCTATAAAATTAAGATTCAAGTTTGTCATACTAACATTAATGTTTGTATAGAAATTTCATTAAGATCTTTAGACCTTGGAATGGTTTCGAATGTGCAATACTTGTGGGAGTCAGATTCCTTCTTTGGATTATTACGTATAAAAATTACACGATTTTAGTCCTGTGGGTTGAAACATGTTATTGCTCGTTACATCTATAACATGTTGCTGAAATTGTGATCATAAAAGAAACACATGGATTAATGAATGACTATAATCTATTCCATATTCAGTATTGTTTGACTTATCGTTATAAGTTGCTATATGGTTTGAATATAACGCAATATTTAACACGTTAAGTGCTTCCGACTCAACTTGTGAGTACATTTTGATACATGAAATTCATAGAGGCGTTGAAAGTGTTACCTTTTTCGAGATCAGGCTAACTCTATAACTGTTAGTTTTGATTACCACTAGTAATAGCATAATATTGTCTCTGTTTTTTTAAGAAGAATGTAAGGGAAGGCAATATATGTGTAGATATATTGCCTTTCCTTACATGAGTGGCAATACTGTTGAAACATAAATCTTAAGCAAATCATTTGATAAATGCGATAGAGTTTAACGTTTCGCTGACATTGAACACTCGTCGGTGCTTGTTGCTAAAAAAGTCACTTAAATATACAGTATATTCGCGTCTGGATTTTACACCGAATCACGGAAGAAGTTATAAAACCGCGGTGTTAATACTGTTTGAGTACATTTGAATAAAAGATAATAAACTTAAAATTAGTACCTATAGTAAGCATTTGAACTGACACGTCGGGAACAAGAATCCTCTTGCCGATTTCTTAAAACAAATGCTGGGTACTAAAACATCTACGCACTAATAGGATGCTACGTGATTTTTTACATCTATTTTTGATGATACTCTTGTCATCGTATTAAGGTTGAAGTAAAAATGGTTTAATTCCGACAATTTTAAAAAACATTCGGGAGAACATTGTCCGGTCACTGTATGCGATAGCCAGTGTAGTCAACACAATGATTTATATCTTGTAAAGAGTAATTCCAAATATAGCAGCTAATCTGTTAAGAGACCTTGCTAGGATTAGCTCGGATCAAGCTATGCTATAACAACAGGGAAAGATACACTATTAATACTAATAGCGGGTCTTCCGCTGATTATTTAATTGTATTATAATGGATTAGGATTGTAATACATGAACGATCTATGCTGGGTTTCTGAAGTGTCCACTTATTTTGTCATGACCTATGATTTAATGGAGTAAAACTCAAGTTAGGTACGTAGTTTGGAAAAGTTTCGTAAATTTATCGAACTAAAAACACTAACGAATGGTTAAAGGCAGCTGAGAATACGGCCACTAATGTTTCTACCATATTAAGAAGTGTTCTAAGTTTTATGTGATGGTTAATATCGTAAATTTTTAATTCAGAAGAATAACTAAATTTTTCATAGTTATAAGGTGCAGTTTTAACATGACCTGTTTTGAAATACCAAAATGTAAAACAAACGAGGGCATAGAGCCAACGGACAAAATAATAATATGAAATAACTTGTATTTGTTTCATTGGTAGTCTCCATCCTGTCCGTGTTGACATTCCACGCATTGGCATTGGTGGGAATGAACCATTTAACATTCCATGAAGAATATTCAAACAGCACATTAATGTTATATTACTTTACTATAAAAAAATACATAAAATGTTAATCGAAATTGCCTCGAACAGTTGAATAATCTGTCCTCAACGGTGTTTCCAAACAGTTGCGACTTAATGAACTTCATAAGGAGATCGTACTTCACGAGAATTTTTTACCGTATATCTATGAATCAAAGGAACCATGAAACCATAGGACCTATCATGAAAATTTACGACAGAGTATTCATAGTCGACGAAAAATATGTATAAGATTTGTGCAGCACTCTTGTGTAAAGTACACCGACAAAATCTCGTATAAATTTTATCGATGACATTATTTTCTGGCAAATTATAGTGGTAGGCCCCCAGTAATTATTGCGGGTTACATTGCAAGTGATTACAGGATTAAAAATGTACGATACATTCAGCAGTTAATAAATGTTGTTACAGACTTGTGAACTGTACATTAATATATAGCTTAGTTTCCTGAGAGTTATTATGTTAGTCTTACTGTGATATTACGAAATAACGTGCCTATACGCGACATATTATATGCAATTATGTTACACGAAGTTTACAACATTATTATATACTGTAAGCATCGCAAGCTCGGTAATTATACTTCTGCGATGTTGTAATAAGTACATACGTTCTAATACATAACTTTAAAGTAGAATTTACTATGTTTTTCGCAGTATGTTTTTATCTTTCAATTTTCTAATACTTAAGGAACCTTCCACTAACAAGATAAGTCGACAAAGAAGTTTTCCGATTATCCTGCAATATAATTTCATGACAGAGTTGTTATGAAGTACAATTGTACTTCTCACTAATATGTAAATGCGAAAGTTTAGATGGATGGATGGATGTTTGTTAGAGCTTGTAGTCTAAACCGCTGAAGGGATCTCGATGAAATTTGGCATAGATGTAGAGTACAATGTAGAAGAAAACATAGACTACTTTTTTTCTTTTTATTTAAAGCTAGTATATGAATAATTTGATGTCTTAACCTTATGATTTAAAATCCCTATATAAAACATCATGTGACTGCAGCTGTGCTTGTAAAAAATGTAAACATTGTTTCTATTTGTGAAATTAAATGACATTGCATTTAAAACCTTTCTTAACAAAAAACCTACTTATAGATGAAATCTCTGTTTAAATATTGAAACTGGAATATAGCAAATCATCACGATTATACGACATTTTTCATTTGTCTTCTTCTTAATCTTCAAAAATCTGTTGTGATCCCTTTCATTCTGCTTGCAAAGATAGGGATAAAAATGTGAATACTTTCTTCGGTAGAATTGTTTTCGCTGTTCATTGCTGGAAATAGATGTATCGAAGTAGGTTGACAATTTTAACTCAACAATGTTTTTCAGCGCAAACGAAGTATAAGTCTTTGCGAATTGTTACAGCAAGTCATCGTTCGTATTGTTAATTAAAAAGACTTCTCAAATTAGTTGTGTAATTAAATGAAATGATACGCAGGTATATGCCGTAACAAGTAATAATGTAATTTACTGCAGACAAATTGAATACTAAAAAAGTTGTTATTAATTTAATAAACTGTTTTTTATACAATGTAATAGTTGTAACATGTTACTTTCGTTTTTAATAATTAAAGAAAGTTTCTAGATGTTATTATGTAATGTCTATTGTATTTTTCTTCCTTGGAATGAAAGAGTGGTTAAGGGTTTTTTTAATTCTTAAATGTGAAACTAATGTTAATTAAATTTATAGCCAAGTTTCGATTCAAAGCCTTAAAGCTTAGAAACCGGAAAACTTGTGAGCGCATTCACGACAGACACTGAACTAAAAGCGATAACATAAAAAGTGGACCTGCGGCAAAAGCGGATCGAAAGTGCCTTTTTGCGGTCGACATGTTCAAGAAACTAGAAGATACAGTTAATTCGCCGCATAATTGCTCCTTAAAGATATTCGATACAATGTTATTCGACATTTTTTTATTTGTTTTCGAAATTGATTGTTTTAATATAATATATTGCCAAAGGTCATTGAACCTAGCTATCATTGTATAGCACTAAGTAGTTCATAGAGTTCGTGTTATAAAATTCAATATTGTTTGAACCATTCTATATTACATTATTTTTTCATGTATTCGTCCAAAATTGAAAGAAGAAAGATTTGTTTGTTTCTGAAATCACTGAACCGTTTATGATAACTTTCACTGGTCGAAAGTAAATAGACCAGAAGTACTAGGCTATAATTTTTGCAATATTTAAATTTACCCGGACGACGTCGGGTTTAACACATAGACGTAAACGCGAAACTTGATACGTGTAAAACATAGTCACGAGATATATAATCAATTGTACGGTGCGTTTCCACTAGTCACTAGAAATATCCGTACAAAATATACAGTTATCTCGATTTTTTAAACGGGAAAGACAGAGACGCTATAATGTTTACTACAAAAGCTGTTTTGCAATGTTATTTGGTTGTTATATTATGTTTATAAAGCTTCACAATTGTTAAATTTCCTTATCTGTATTTATGGTTCCTATTTTTGACTCGTTTGTGTTCAGTTAATAGAGTCTTTTCTAATTGACAAAATAAGCAAAGAATCATCTTTTTAGCTGGCATAAATACAAATTGTAAGTTCTTTACGTTTGGTTTGTGTTTAAAATCGTTAAAGTCGAACGATTTTAAAGAGTAGTGTGTGAATTTTATATGTATAATATAAGGAGGCAAACGAGCAAACGGTAATCTAAATCCACCGAAATGCCGAAGTGACCGATGCCAGTAGACATTCCGCAATTGTAAATGTATTGCCTACCCTTAATCGACGGAAGAGGAGATGCACATAAACAGGATATTTCCCCTTCCTACGCCTCTCCACCGCTATCAAATCCACTATTCCTTCCCATCTTTTCCTCTTAAGAAAAGGGTGGAAAGAAAAAGGGACTAAAATTAGGCCTCCGGCACCACACTCATTAGACGAAACGCAGAATTGCTTCCACTTCACGCCTGTCTTCTGTGTGGTTGTGGTTTTACACCAGGCGAGCCGGCCCATTCTTGCGAAGATGTTAAAGCGGGCTCTACTACTGTTGATTCATTATGGATAACAAAATTGATTTATCAATTTCTCTCTAATACGTGAACAATGGAAATCAATTTATTTATATAGATTGCAATACAATGCGTTATGATAGAGTGAAACGTTGTTTTCACTTTTTATGATCGCATGACAAGTTTGAGTTAACAAAGCCTCGTGTAGAATTAAGCGTATAAAGGCAGTGTTACGAAAATTAGACCGCTACTAATTGCTTAAAGCTTGCGTAAAAGCGCGTTAAATGATTTGAGAAATGTATTTTTCTTAAAAGGTAGCGGTTATGTAACTAATTAAGTAATTGTTTACACTTGTATTGTAATTGTTTGCAATTTATACATGAATCGCTTGTATTTGTAAAAGCTTTAGTTTTATATGTAGTAGACTTTGTTTTTTAAACTTTTAACGAAAAGACATGATTGAACCACATTAAGGTAGTACTGGAAAAAACATTATAAAAGCATAACTGATTCACTACGAATTGAAGTAAATAGGTGCTTTAATATTTCTGCGTTTATACATAATTGTAATACGTCGATTGTTGATAGTTTATATACACTGTCGTAGGCAAATGGAAGAATAATGTCAGTTATTTCCTGTACATACTGTTATAAAAGAAATAATGAAGTCAGCTGTCTTGGCACTTAGATAAATGTGATAATTCAACGGTAATATTTATCGAAGACGAAAATATGAACAAAGATGATCGACAGCAAACATTTAAAAAAATGTATAGCAAAATTCACAGGTTTACACAGATTTTATATAAGAGATGGCAAATCGAGGTGCTCATCGGCGTTCATCGACATACACAACAGCAGGAGTTCTTGATTCTTGACACAGAAGATGCCTATATTAACCAATACGTTCGCTACTTGGATACACGTTTAGATAACTTGTTCATCATTAAACTCTCGAAATCATACTTCATACTTATATAATAAATGCGAAAGATGGATGGATGCTTGTTAGAGTTTGAAGCCTAAACGGCTGAACAATTTCAATTAAATTTGGTACAGATGTAGAAGATAGTCTGGAATAGGCTATTGGGTTTTGGTTTTTTTAACTCCACACGGACGTAGACGCGGGCGAAAGCTAGTAATTAATAAATGTTATTAACAATTTTTTTGCTTTGCAATAAATTTCGTGCTCAACAGTTGATTCCTTAGAAACGTGAAGTGAGACTTGATTGCTGCAATGTAATTCCAACAGACGCCCAGTATTCGTTTGTAGGTTGTTCCTATACTTGTTTAAATGTCGGACATTCTAGTTACGCTCTTTGTAGGCTTTGCAATCATGTGCAGTATGGTTTGTCATAAAGAAAGACCTACATCTGTCATTAAAGGCATTTCTACTCAATTGAAACACAAGTTTAAACGTTTTTATTAGCAGTCTTAGTTTGAAAAAGAGCAGTTGTAGTGCTTAGTAACGTTTTTTGTTACGAATACGGTTTCCAATGTTGGCATTACTGATTTAGCAACTTTACAGTATTATATTCTAAATCGTTTGATTTTATTTGCATTTCGGATGTATCAAGATATCTAGGTTGTGATCAGATTATCTCGTAAATGACAGGTGATATGTTATCACATTTCGTAGAAGTTGTTGTAACACTTGTTTTCTGTTGATATAAATCCCTTATCGTTTCTATGTCTTACACGTTGCCCTATTTGTATACTTTAGTCCATTCAATGATTTTCTTAGGTGGACTGAAGTTTTTAATATGTCAACATTAGTCACAGTTAAATAGGATTGTAGACATAGAAATATGAAAGAGGCTCGACTATAACTAGATTAAAAATGTTAAAAGCAATTCATATGTAGCCTGTACTGCTACATTAGGAATTTAACCGATTTTATAGGCAAATACACATTAGATCTACCTATAACTACAAAGCTACTTGACACAATATTGTGGCATCGCATATATCCCCCAGCAAAGGTATCCGTGTCTGTTGTCGACCGGTTTGCTTATGTATTTTCACACGAGGACAGGATAAAGAAGTAGTTCAGTAATGCTATTGGATTGGCGTGTACGTTGAAAGAAAACACTACTGATCGTACGGTAAGTGGTCTTTCATACAACAGTAGTACTGCAATGTCTACTGCACTGTTAATCTGCAGTCCTCGTGTGAAAGCGTAACGCTCCACTGACGCACTTGGTATCGCAGATTATCTCTGCTACCACCGGATAGCGGACATCGATGATAACCTTCCCAGTAATTACGATACAATTAAAAAACTACTGTATTGGAACTATGATAGTGTTATCTTAGAACTATGTATCATCCACTACAAAAGGTGGTAATTGATTGGTTTTTTTTTTTATGAAAATAGCAGATTTTTGTTAATTTACTAATGTTTCTTTTACCATTCTAACTGAGATTTAGGGTTGTGCTAGGAATGTTATGACAGTATTCAAATGGGGGGCTTCGAACCATCGACCACGTGATTGTTAATCCATATCCTTAATCATTAGGCTATTGGCACTTGGTTAACTCATGGTACGAATAATTTCATTGTCGATGTTAAAAACCTGGATTTAGAAAAAACTGTGACATTATAATCGGAAAAGCTTTGTTTCAATACATTCTTGTGGTCAATAGCAACAAAGACTTTTGCCATGTTTCCGTATCTATTTATAAGACGACGTCGTATTTCTCAAGTTTCATAGGTAATGTAATGATCATTCAGTCATTTTAATTTATCTCTCAATGAATTATGAATTAAACAATTGTCTCTAATGATTTTTCTACTATATTCAGTAACTTTTTTTATCTTTTTGTTTGCCTTTAGTAACCTCTTGTGTACAGAAATTATTATATGACGTTATTGTTTGAATACGTTCGCTAAAATGTGATAACATTAAAGATTCGCGTTAAACACACACACACGTGTGTACATGACGCGTTATGTAATTGCACGTGCATTACGTTTATGGTCTTACAATTAAAAATAATGAAATAAAAAATGAACTATCAACGTACGTTATATCAAAGAATCATTTGATAAATGTGATTCGTTTTCAATATGAAGATAAACTTTCTGTTCCGGGAAATTTAGATAATTAAAGTAAACGTGAAGTTATATCGTAATATTGTTTTCTAGCAGATTGGCACGAAAGAAAGGAAAATTGTGCATGCAAAGTTTTATACGTATGTAACTATAAAACGAAATTGAACTTGGATTTATTTATCGATCTTTAGTGATTTGAAAAGATTGTAAACTTATGAAGTAAAGTTAGTTATTACCGAAACAACAGTGTCATGTCATATAATTAATTTTGAAATAAACAACAGACATGACATGTTCTTGAACAGTCAGTTGCAAAAATATGTATACAATTACAACACTTATAAACGATGTCGTTTTTAAAAATAAGTATCCAAGAATTCGCCAATAGTATGAGTTCATGTTCAGACACACATGCATACATGTTATTGAAACTGAAATGTATACAAGTTTCTAAAGCTTTGTAAATGTATACACGTTTGTGCAGCTGACTGTACCGGCGCTTCGCAGTGGAAGCCTACGGTGATACGATCACGTGTTTAATATCATTACCATTTGTCAGGCGAGCCGGTCTATTAGTATAATAAGTCTATGATTGTCACATACTTTTTACGAATACGTGAAACGTGTCTGTTCGCTGTTTGTCGATGTTCTATCTAATTTGCACACTGCTAAACGTTTTTTATTTACTTCCACATGTTGTCGGCTATGTGGTTTAATAATTGCAAACACTCGACTAACATACAATCTCCACTTATGCTGATTTTAGCGAAATATTACTATATCGAGTATAAATAACACTGTAAAGTCGAAACACGAATCAGTTATTTATTGCTCTGGTTTGATTAGTCATATAAACGTATATGTTTTTATGTAATTCAAAATGGAGGATTTACATTTTATATACCAAAAGTGAGTTACATTAGTTTGTTAGTCATTTTCGATCAATTTTTATTGTATGTAACCTGCAAACCGTAAAAACCTATCCGTTTGTATAGCCCAAGTAAATTGTATAACCCGGTAGAAGTACATCGTATTGTCATTTCGTTTATTTTCAAAGATAACAACAGGGATGTCAATATATTTTTAACGTTATCGTCAGCTTATTGTTGAAAAATGTGTGTTGTTCTTTTCAGACGCCGCATGCAACAACTGAAACTATGGCAGCAGAGAGAGAAAGAGTGGGCTCGATCACGACCGAAGAGAGAGAAGAGTAACAAACGCAACATATACTTCAATGATAGTGTTATGCTACTAGAGGCAGCGGCAAGGAATGATATCGATGAAGGTAACTTTAATTCTACTTCGTTTGAACGTAGTTCATTCAACCGGAAAACGTTTAAAGCCTTTTTTTGTTGAAAAAAAATTATTTCTAGGTATTTTGGTTGATTGGAATTTGTTTTATTGAAATTTAACTGCCTGTTTCATTATTTTTGTCAAGTACAATCAAGGAATCATCTAGTGGTTACTTACCTAACATAGAAGCTATAAAAAATCACTGTTCCATTAATTTGTATTATTCTTAAAGATGAGAATTTAATTTATATTGTATACCTAGTGTTGGTTAGAAGCGTATTACGGAAACATGTAAGTTATTCTGATCTAAGAATTCCATCATGCATTTAAATGTCGATTACAAACTAAACACATGTATCGATGATCTAAGTCTAAGGATGTGTACTAAGACGCTTCACTATTTACTTACAATGTATTTTGATATCATATTCACTATGTGACATCCATCACCAGCCCACTATATGTCCCCACCGAGGGGCTCGGAGCCTACCCTAAGTTA
>DVQH01002160.1:0-10619 GCA_018231625.1 Papilio phestus | reverse complement strand
ACTTAGTCTTTTTACTTCGTTCATCGTCTTGAAGAACCTCATCGTCTACCATCGGCACCTTGATTTTTACCGTTACCCCCCCCCCCAGGACACGCCTGGGTCAAACATGATTTGGTTATATTTTGAAGAATATAGACTTACTTATCTCCTATTATTTACCCATGCTTATACCTATACAAAAAAACCAAAAAAAGAATAAAACTTATTAAAAAAACCCAGCCACAACTTGATCTTGTCTCAAAGCGACCTAAATAACCTTAAGTGGTTCATAACAAAGTGAAACGGTATACAAGAGTGGATACTCGTATACCACATATTTCAACCTAATTAGAACGTCTATACTACTATGATAACAGCAGTTATGTGTAAGGTGAGCAATGGAAAACATACAATTTCATCGAAGGCCACATTCCAGTAGTTGCCCGGGATGTCATGACACATTTGAACATTCTTCTCTTCAATACACTTTTGAAAGTCAAGAAAGATACAGCAATTGGCGTTGACATAGATCTCGGGTTTATAATTTTTCAACTGTTCGATCATATGATGCCACCGATCGGCGCACTGGTGGAACTGTTCCAGGATGGTTTCGTTGCGAAAGCACTGGTTGTGCTGGATGAACGAGCCTCGGAATGTGGGATCCTTGCACCGTTTGGCGTAATGCAAGCGAACGTTCTTCACAATCATGCTGCCAATCTGCTGTGTTTGATCCGAGAGACAGCTACCAACATACTCCTGCAGACAGTTCATCCCATTCTCGTAGATGCTATTTTTTAAATTATAAGAATTAGCAACCAAAAAGCGTGTCATTGGTTAAGCCTCGAATAAGAACCGAAGGTCAAAGTACTTTTTTAAAAAATAGCGTACCGAGATGAATAAAGGTGTTAGATGTGAGTAAATTACATACATTTCATATTTAACTATATGACTCAAAAGTGGCAATTTTCCTAGCCCCTTCTCTCTAGGCGATCATTTTTAGTGACTAAAAAGCTCTGTTCAATGAATGAGTATTAGAAAATTTTTAGACCACCTATATATAGGTAGCTACCCCTGTTGGCGAGTCTAGAGTTGTGAATAAAACATAAATGAGCAATTCGCAAAGAACGTGACTAATGTATTTTACTCATAGACTTGACTGCTGGCTTCGATTTGCTCTTTGAGTAGCCACGTCTTTTGTACTAGAAATAATTAAATTGTCAGGTAGTTTGTGTATTTATCATTTATTTTTTATGCGCAACTCTGGGCGAGTCCCATGATTTAAATATGAACCATAAATGTGCATCTACATACCCACAGTTCTCGGCATAGTGTGGCTCATCGATCGGTAGCACGAGGTGTCGATTGCCAAAGTAGACAATCTCCATTCCACAGGTTCGATCCATCTCCTGCGCCGTGTGACAAATTGACCAGATGGATGCCACCAGACTCGACAAGGTGAAAACTTGATAGTTTTCAAAGAACATCAATTACAATCATATTTTTTCAAACTAAAGAAATATTTAAAACTCACCCCAAACAAAGAAAAATTTGTGAGCCATTGTTATGTGAGTCAACCTTCTTTGTGAGTTGATCATTCCATAGGTTACAGTGTTTTATATATATAAGTGTGTGAAAATTAATTAACAATTAGCCCAAACCGTGAAATGCTTGACTAGGGAGTAATACTCAATTAGTGTCTTCTTAATGATCTTGATGACAGGTTGTGGTCCAGTTAAACACTTGCATGCAGTATTTTTGTTGTAAATCTACCCTAACTCGCTAATTGAGAGAGCCAAGGTGTCAAATTATATGCAAGTGTCAAAGCATCTTAATTGATTATTGAAACAAACAAAGTGTTTACAAACAACTTGTTGTGTTCAACACTCCACTTAGATCTAGAAACATTTTAATCTTCTTGTCTTTGCAGTGATTACAATTGGAAATTAACCACATCATTTTCATCAAAAGTCGATTGAGATTGTTGATCTTGAATCTGTCACTTGATTCAAATAATCTTAATTGTTTTTCTTTTTTGCTCTCTCTCTCTCTCTCTCTCTCTCTCTCTCTTTCACGCTCTTTTGTTTTTGTCATCAAGTAATTTCCCAATATAAACATTATTATTATTATTATTATTATAAATAATAAAAACAACAAAATGTGGGAATTGATTTTAAAGAAGAACGCTAGGTGGCGCTCGGGGAAAGTTTCTTTAAAAATACATGAATTTGTATAGCAAACAAAATTTAATTTAATAACTCTATCAGTTTATGAATGAATTAAAATACAATTTTATTTAACTTATAAAAAAATATCTATATCACAAAACTTTTGTTTGTAAAAGTCCGACGAATAGTTGAACATAATTGTAACAAGCATTTTGCTATAAACATTGATTTGTATAATAAAATGTCGATTTCAATGTTTATCGATTTTGGTTAAATACCAGAAAAAAGAAAGTGCTTATATTGATTAGAATCTGTAAAGAAAATGAATATTTTTAAGTTTTAAACAAATTGTTATTATTGAACTCTTACCAGAGTAAAAGTACGTGATGTGATTATAATGGAATCATTCATTGTAAAACCAAATTGTCTCTGGCGAACGCTCTCGATAATATTGCGATTCTATATTCAAAATACAAAAATACAAAGTATGCTTCAAAAATCTCCAACCTAACAGAATTTTAAGCAAAAAACTTTTTAGACTTAAAGTCGGTTAAAGCTAACTAACTCGAGTGGATTGTGGATTTTAACCAACCTAAACAATGAGTTTAAGGCTAGTATTCATAGAGAAGATTTTTCTTGTAATGTTCAAATTGGCACAAACAATTTACCTTGAGATTAAAATAAAACGGCATAGTCTCCTTCCGGTTGATATTATCAAGAAATAACTTGCCCGCTTTGGCAAAGCGACGATTGATTCTGGAAACCCAGGCACAGTTAAAAATGACCACTGTGAGAATCGATGCAAAGAGTAAAAATAGATTTGGAAAAAATACACGAAAGAACCCTGTAACATGGCCAAAGAAGCTCAGATACAAATAGTAAGAGGTTAACAATGTCCATGTGATAAAGTAGACGGTCAACATTCGTGACACTTCAAGCTGATAGCACTCGGTCTCCCGCCAGAATGATCCAAACCGAAAGCTAAGTCTGGTAAATTGAATTCGAACGGTTAAACTTCGCCATAGTCTTTTATGCTTCGACAAAATCACTAAGTTGTTTAGAAGATCCATCCGAGAAAAAATTGGCCTAACCTTAAGTCTCAGGTAATAGATTAATGTGAGAATTAGAACTGGTGGTGTGTAGTTGGAGATAGTGGTCACAATCACCCAAAGTTGCGAAACAAAAAGCCAGTAAAGTGTCAAATATGGTGATTGCATTAAAATTCCGGAATGGCATATTTCAAAGATACAACTTGTAGTACCCATCAACGAGGTGTTTATAGCGTTTAGCAATAACATGCGAAAAAGACGACTCTTGAAATGGTTTAACTTGTTACATTGAGTTTGAGTTATTCCTTGTTGGAAAAAAATATTGAAACAACTAATCTATTTCAATAATAAAGTTTTTACCGAAATATTTAAAATTTGTATCTTGAATCATGTAGATTGCAGTAAATTGATAGTGTTGAATGTTTCGACCAAGTGTCCAGGTGAAGAGGAAAAAGCTAAGAGCACCCCAAATAGACCCAACTTTTATGATATTCCGTCTAGCCGTGACAGGAAAGAGAGAAATTGCTGCGTGAAGAAATGAAATCTGGTCCAATTGAGGAAAGAGTGAAATCAGTATCATTGGTGCTGTGAAATTGATCGATATTAGAAGAACTAAATGCAACAATGGAGGTGAGGCCACCGAGACTGGTTCTTGTAATTTTGGCTGTCCATAGTAGATCTGATAGTAACATATCTGCTGCGCATAGTAGAGATAAGGAACCAGAACCTTCCACCAATAATTTGTTAAAGAAATCATCTTGGTCTTTCCCAAACTCAAACCGGACAATCACTCAAATCAGACTGATTTAAACTTAGATTTGTTTCGTGAAAAGTAGTCAAAACAAAGCAATATCGGCAAATAATGAATGATACCGTTTGCTTGCAACACATAATGTTTTGAAACTGCATGACAAGTAAATTAGAAAATATTCTAATTTACACATGATAATTGATCGCTACAAATGTCACTTGGCAAGTCTAATTAATGATTGGATCAATATTGGGGTATACGGTATAGTTTGTTGTGTCTACATTTATCAAGTTGTGTTAAATTTGTTTAGATTAATGACACGTTTCAAAGTTTTCTGTTTAATTCAAAATGTCTATGAGTTTGGAATTGATTTAACACCGAATCAAGCAAGTACAAACAAACAATAAAACTTAAAAAGTAAGCGAAGCCATTTATTGTTCACAAGACAAGGAAATAAAATGCATAGTCTGTTGGAATACTTAATATTCTTTTATGTAGTAGTGTTTTTACGTTTTTAAGTAATGATAAATATTTGAGTAACTACAGTAAACCCTCAAACTCACGAGATTTAACAACAATGTCTGTATCAGTCACTGTATATAATAAAACAGCAAGTGGTCTTGCCTTTGTGCTTGCTTGGGTTGTCGAATTTATAACTTTCACTGTACCTTAACTACAATGAACACTGACTTTTCGCGAGTCTGAGGGCAGCCTGTATAAGTTGTTTGTACAGATTAGTTTAGTGATACAAATAGGTATACGAATAAGACTTGTTCGAACAAGTCATTTGAATGTGTGAAGTATGTGAGATAGAGAATCACCCACGACGTCCTCCATATCTTCCGCGATTGCGATTAGCAGAACCAAAGCCACCATAAAAATTACCGTAAGAACGCGGACGGTAACGACGTCGTCTTTGAGCCTCGACGGAACCAACTGCAAAGCTACCAATCAGCAAGAGAAGAACCAGCAGGAATGGAGTGAACAACTTCATCTTGTATCCGGATAGCAGTTCAACCACAATTGGCTAAAACTTCACCAATCTGCTTGGTTAAATTGGGATTGTGGAAAGCCAAAGCCAACCTTCGCAAGGTCATCGAAAGAAGCCGGTAAAAGATAAGCATATACCCCTTAAAACCTGTTCCCTTCAACTCTATCCTGTTTGGAATGTAAATAACGTAAACACGACACATTGCAATTGTCGATTTACATAAATAAATAAACAAGCCAATAACAAAAACATAAAAATGTCAAACGTTATTAATTTATAGCTTTTTCTTGACTTTTCACTCATACATTTCACATTCACCGTCATCGTGGAATAAAAATGTAATCATAATTTTGAAAACTCATTTGTTTATAATTACTCTTGTAGATATAATTTAAGCTAAGACTTTCCAATGGAAATACCACGTTTTTGACACGCGATTTCACCCACAAGAATAGAAATAAATTATAGATTTCACTGTCACTTACTTGTCAATTTATATTAATTCTTTTATGCAACTGTGGATTTTTTATATAAATCTTAGATGCAGCTTAAATTAATTGTCGCTTTTTGTCAAGAACAAAGATAAAGACCACCACATATGTAAGGACGAGCTAGAGAAAATATAAAATGTTTTAAATTAAAAATAAAAATAGTTTTTCTTAAAGTATATATACTTCAAAAAGAAATGCAAAAGTAATGGATGACATTGGCCCAATGGTGAGACCATACTTGCGTCCATGAGACATTCGACCAAAAATGTCTTCAAGTTTGAGTTTCAACCCAAGCCGTTCTCGTCCCAAGACAGCTTGCACCGGAATGATGTACTTCTTGAAGCGATAGTTGGCTTCAATGCTATAAGCCACGCTGACCATTGGAATTGCACCAAGTGAGGCGTGACCGAGAATGATAAAGATGAGAATAGCCACTTCAATGTTGGTCATCGTATCCATCAAAGTGAGACTGACCATATATGCATTGACCGGAATGCTAATCAAGACGTACAGCAAGAGTGCATTGGCCCATACGTCTCGGTTGGTGTAGACAATGTAGTAAACGATGGTGGCGTGCTGCCGAGTGACATACTCGAGACTTGGTGTCAAAAGTTGACTTAAACGATGGTGAATCTGAACACGAGCGCGCACGTTACCGAAGATGTGACTGAGGTTGTTGAAATGGTAAATGTAGATAACACTACAGTAGGTGGCCATCAGTGTGAACAGTACGCCACACTGCACAAAAGACATTGTCAGGTAGAAAAAGATGGACAAATCGGTAGACATCACCACCACGTACCACCATGGAAAGTGTGGCAGTAACATATAGAAATAGTAGGGTATGCTTATTGAGAATAAAATAACTGTAATACAAAATTGTATTTATTGTGAAAGCTTAGAGATGTTCTTCGTGTAACTTGCCTACAAGAATCATTAAAACATAAATGCCAACATCCAACAGATTGAGCCAGACAATCATGCGAACTCGGGTTTGAAGTGAAACCGAAGGAAATAGTAGCATGGCTTCACGCATAAACTGTTGCTTGTCTACGTGATCCAGTCGACGCCAAACGTCAATTCAAGCTGCCAGTTGGCAGAGTTTGCTTATCAAAAAATTTGGAACCCACGCAACTACTTTTTGATACTTTCTGGTAATTCTAGTTTCAATCTCCTGTTGCCGTCGAGATTCAATCTCACGCACATCGTCTGCCGGTTTGCAGTGTCGCCAGTAGATTTCCGTGTGTCGCACACAGATGTCGTAGATGATCTGAAAGGACAGTGTGTGCACGTGGGTGAAGAAGAACACTTTCTTGCCAGTCAACGCCAACATGTCTAGAGCGAGCATCAGCACAAAGAAGTATAGATTGTAAAATTTATGATAATGCCCTAAAGCGGCGATAAAGTCGTATCGATAGTATTCGGTGTTATAAACAAACATTGCAATTACACATATAACCCGAACTCCATAGATGAGAAGAAAGACTACTTCGGCCCATTGCATCCAACGGTATCGTGGTTCATTGTGCCGCTCGGCAATCTCTTTGACCTGAGCATGAAAATAATGCCTTAATCGTCGTAACATCACACGTGCAGTATTTTGAGTAAAACTCTTTTTGTATGTTTGGCAGATTGCTTTTCTCGATACTTGCAGTTCCAATTTACCTATTAGAAAATATTCAATTCTTATATGATATGATATATCGATTCAAAATCCAGGAAAACTTAACCCATTAGTTGGGTTATTATGAAAGACTTTCATTAGAAGTAAGCAAAAGAATGTTTTTACCCATACCGAGATCACCTTAGTGAATTTAACGTCAAACACAAAAAAAAACAAAAACAAATCATTATATCTAGTTCAATTTGTTTGAGTTCGAGTTTGCCATTAGCGAGCCTTCCAGAAACAATTGATCATTAATCAATAAGCAAGTAAATTACCCATTATAATGGCAATAAAACACTGTAAATCGCATTTTAATTTTATTTTTTTTATTAAAACATTAATGCAGGTGATTAAATGGGTTTAATGCAAACAGAAAATCCAGCGTGAAGAAGCCAAATATCCTAACCAAAAAGTCCATAATTTCGGCGAGGAATGTCCTCCAATCCATCGTATATGTTAAAATCACTGGGGTAATATCCACGTAGGGGTCGCTTACGGGGGCGCCATTGAGCTGATCCAAGAGCAAAGCTGGCAAACAACAAGAAGATAACAAGAAAAACAGGACACAGCAACTTCATTTTGGACAAAAAGAACTCGATTGTTCACACTCTCATCATATTCTATTATTTTTATATTGAAAAAAATTGCAATATAATCTCACATCCTGTTGTAATCAAAATTCGGTTGTTTCTCATTAAATTCTTTGAAATTGTCAAATTGTTAATTGTGTGCGCGTTAGAATGTAGATTTCATAACCTCTTTTTTTCTATACCTCTAGCCACCGGTTTGATTTACAAACACATACGACTATTTGTTTCCTGAGTGTTATCATTTCCTTTTCAAGTTTATTTTATTGTTATTATTATTATTATTACCTATCCGGTTAGTCAAAATTCAAACAATATTGACACGTGTCAATGACACAATAATTAAAGTTACAAGTTTTTCTCTCCTTGACTTTATTTAAGTCACTTGACCCGATTTCTTTGGAGATAGTTCATAAATCTTGTATCTCGGGATAAAGGGTTAAATTGTTTATACTTCTTCATTGGACAGCGCTTTTTGTTGGCGACTAAAAATTTTCGTATATAGATATAGGGAAATTTAAAAATTTAGCTTTGATGATTTACCATACAAATGAATGATTCAGATCTTATTGATTTAATTTCTATAATTTAAATTGGATAAAATTTTAGTAAAAGTCAAGAAAAGACAAGTTTAACACTTGAAGTGACCATGTAGACCATTTATTAAACAAACAAAATTTCATTTAAATATAAATTTTATTTAATCCATTAAGCAAAACACAATGAACAATTTGAAGGAGATTACAAGTGATTCACCTATTTAAAGTGGATTGTGACCAAATAAATCAGGATCATCCACGACGTCCATAGCCATATCTGCCACGTCGAGCGCCACCATACCCACCATAGGCATTATAGTAACCCCTGGGGCCACCACGACGTTGAGCTTGGACCGAACCAAAACACGCAAAGCCAGCAATCAGCAAAAGAAGAACAAGAAAGAACGGATTGAGCAACTTCATCTTGGCAGTTCGACAGGTTGGAACAAGTGAACAATTGATGACACACCACCCAGATCATCTCTTATTTATAAGCCAAAACGCGGTGTGATTCGATACATCCTGTTTTCATCTGAATTCATCCCACTTCGGATGTTAATTCTTGTCCCCTCTCTAAACTCTTCATTCAAAGCTTTCACGTGATTTATGATTATTATGCATGTGTCATGTGTTAAAAGCAATAGTCTGGTCTCCGGTGGTCTAATTTGGCTGATTGACTGGCACCGGATTGATTAACATACGGAAACATTATTATAAATCCATTTCCTGAGTATTCTCATTTTATATTCACTTATCTTTTGTCAAAACTCATCCGGTTTCATTCAATCAAAATAAGCAAAATTCTCAAGGTAACACGTGTTACTATATATCTTTAATACCGGGAAAGCTGGTTTTCATTAAAAGATTTTTTAAAAAGTTATTTTACAACATATAAAGTGTTTTCTAGTGTTAAGAAAAAACATTTTTAATATATGATTTAAGCGCATGCGTGTTTAGAATTTTGATTCACTTTGTGATTAACAATATTGGGCACTGAGCATTTTAAAGTTTTCAAACGTATAACAATTTTTTTGTATTTAAAAACTAATTAAAAACTACATTTAATTAGTTAATCTGGAATCAAGTTAGAATTACATTTTGAGCAGTTCAAAAGTGTTAGCCACCGAGATAAGACCAAGACCACTGCGGTCGTGTCGAAGTTCCTTCACCTCCACCCAACCCTTCGATGGCACGTACTTCTCCACATTGCAAATTGGCGATTGACCTAGGGAGGATTAACAACAATTTAGAAAAGCATATTGCAAGAAACATAATATGCCTATTATGTATAAACTTTCTCTCATAAGTCGCAAATATATCAGCAATATGTATGTAAGAAATTTTTTGATTAGTAAGTTCTAACTATTTTGACACTTACTTAAGCAGAAATAGTTACTTGATAATTGTGTTTTTATTTATTAAGTAAGAGTTAGTTTTGATTGTAATAGAATGTGTGAGAGAGATTGAGAGAGAACAAAAGAAAAAGAGAGAGAGAGTGGGAGAGAAAGAAAGAAAGAGAGGGAGGGAGATGGAGAGAGGGAGGAAGAGAAAGAGTGAGAGAGAAAGAGAGAGAGAGGGAGAAGGAGGGAGGAAGAGAGAGAAAAGAGAAAGTAAAAAAGAGAGGGAGAGAGAGAAAGAAAGAGAGAGGGGGAGAGAGAGAGGAAGAGAGAGAGAGAGAGAGAGAGAGAGAGAGAGAGAGGTCCAATAAGTCTTTTGTTTGTGTTTTGAGTAACCGCGCATGCGTATTTGAGTTCGAATACCAATCACTCCTATCCTACCAATATGGCAAGAAGAAAACTAAATAATTCTAAAGTATACTAACTGTTATAGCCTCCCACGGCGTAGAGTTCGCCCATCATCACCATGGCACGAAAGGTAGATCGTCGTTGAGCCATAGGAGCCATCTCTTGCCACTCATCAGTGTCCGGATTCCAGCACTCAACAGTGTTGGTGCGACGAGAGCCATCGTTGCCACCCAGAGCCCAGATGGCACCCTCAAAGCTTGCAATCGAGAAACTGGTGCGAGGAGTGTTCATTGATTTGACCAAACTCCAGACACCGAGTGTGACATCGTACACTTCCACCGTTTTCTCCACGTTCACATCGTTGATCCCTCCGGCTATGTAGATTTTGTCTCGTAACACCACTGCTGATGCATCTGACCGAGCGTAGTTCATCTCCGCTATCTCCTCCCAGCTATTCGTGTCCGGGTGATAGCGCTCGCATTTGCGAGTTCGACTGCCTGAGTTGAAACCTGCAACATTAAAAATTATTTTCGATTAAAATTTAGTTTACACAATTCAAGTTGGTCAAGTTTATCTAAAATACACTAATAATTTTGAAAACTATTAACAGTCCGAGGCACGCATAGATTTACTTAGTCAAAGGCACGTATGCCGGG
>DVQH01002159.1:0-10620 GCA_018231625.1 Papilio phestus | reverse complement strand
ATAATGTAATGTTATGTAATGTATACACCTGTGATAATCGTTTCGCACTAGTGAGAGGGACATAGTTTTCTTCGCCCGCACCAGCTTAAGTACGGGGCAGGCCGATATCGGCCTGGTAGACAGTGAACGTGTTAATTGTATTTATATCAATAATGTGGTACAAAAAGATAGTTGTTTCATTTTACCGATCCGGGCAACATCCGAACTCTGTGTATTGACAGCCGCAGCCCTCGTTGCTTGGTCCGCGCGCGATTGTGATGTTGTCTGGACAGCAGCCGTAGTGGGCTTCTGCGCAGCTGCAACCTAACAAACAACCAATATATATGAGTATATTATATCAACGAGACACGGTAACTTTTAGCAAAAGCAATATATCAAAGTGGCCAAGCGCTTATCTTGTGCTATTTGCCATCAATAAACGTCTCAGGCTGCCGTACCCTCAAGATGAGGTCCAGCGGCGGGCTTGTAGTTGTCGGGACAGCAGCCGAAGGGATATTGCAAGCAGCATCCCTCCTGCTCCGGCCCGTGGGCAGGAGTTTCGCCGTCGGCGCAACATCCGAACTCTGTCGAATTGCACGAGAACGCGCAGCCTTCCATTTGAGTGCCTTGCGCTGGTAGAAGATAAATAAATTAAAACACCGTTTTTTTCCAATTTACATTTTTTTTTAAATGCTATTACATTTTTTAAACATCTGATGATGTATTTCAATTGTATATGTAAATGTAACTTGATATTGTAGACAATATGGTGCTCTATCACAAATAACATCTAAAGAATAGTGAACATGGACTTTCGCTAAGAATTACGACCTACGTATTATATTGCCTACAGCCTTTGCTCTCCCGGCGAGAGAATACTATACTGATGTACATGGTTGATTAAAAAATTATGTAATTATATCGTTTGTACCTGGAGAGACACCATCCGGGCAGCATCCAAAAGCGGTGATGTTGCACGGGCAACCCTGTTCGTCTGGTCCAGTCGCCGCGGTACTGTTGTCTGCGGCGCAGCAACCGAACTCGGTCGCAAAGCATCCTGTTTCCTCTGTTGTAACTTCTACAAATCGAAAAACTTGTTATAAATACCTTACTTGGCATAGAAATAAAAGAGAGAAAAACAAATTGGTTAGTTTTTTTTACCTTCCTCGGGACATCCCTCATTCCTCGGTCCTTTAGATTCCGTCTTATCATCAGGACAACAGCCGTACCTAAACGTTAAATTTTGTTACTGAGTACAAGACTACGTAAATAAATTCAGAAAATAATTACAAGATTATAAAATTAAAAACCCTCTTACTTAGAGTCAGCGCAAGATTGCTTAGCAGATGGACATCCTTGTTGGTCGTTGCCCTCCGCAACAGTAACATTGTCGGAGAGGCAACAACCGAAGAGCGTTTCGCTGCAGGCCGGCAGGGGGCAGCCCTTACCGCGAGGACCGGCCGCGGGAGACACCCCGTCAGGGCAACAACCATATTTAGTGTCCTTACACGTCTTCGGACTCTGGCAACCTGAATTAAGATGTAACTAATGTAAATCCGAATAAAGAATGCAAGGTCAACGCTTCCTTCATTAGATTTATCATGAGAAATCTACGCACATTGTGGCTGCTTAAGTAATCAGACGGCTAGAGTGCGGTACCAAAAGGCTTACTTAAACTTACCTTCTTCAAATGGCCCCTTTGCTGGTGTCCTTTTGTCGGAACAGCAACCATATTTGCTTTTGATGCATTTGGCGACTTTTCTTCGTGCCTTACACCCTGGTTTCTTTGTGTAAACTTCAACAGTCGTCGTCCAGCCCCATGGAGCTGAAGTATCATAAGAAATTAGTATCTATTTCTTTTTTAAGACATTTTAAGGTACTTAAGATAAATTCGATATTAATAAAAATGTTGCTTTAACTATAAAACTCACTTGTTCCACTTTCAGTTTCCGTTTCTCTTTTGGTTGATATTTCAGTGGTCGACAATCCTTCCAGACTCGCCTCGGTTGTACCAGATGATTCCTCAGGGCTTGTAATTTCCGTTGTGGATGCGCTTTCAATGGACGAACTTCCAGAATTTTCGAGCGCTATAATATGAAAAAGAAATAAAACTCTTAGAAACTCTCGTAGGCGTCGACAACGATGATCTAGGCTAAGTCTAGGGGAAGGAATAACTACGATTAATATGGTATCATTTTAAATCGTTTTTATATCTATTTTACATTTTTAGATTCTATGAGAAGGGGGAGAACTGACCCTCTGGCGTTGATAATTGAAATACTGGTGTTATAAATAATACTTTAAATTTGACTTACTAGATCCACTAAGCGTAGATGTTTCAATTTCTTCCGTAGTAGAACGAGACTCCGTTGTAGCGTCAGTTTCTAAAATTTTCTTACATATTAGTATTTGTACAAACGCATAGAACGTATTCACAGTATTCCATAAACATGCATATATATATAAAATAAAAAGTGTAAGTAAAAGTGTTTAGTGTGAAATGATTAATTTTCTCACCTCCTGATGTCTCTTCTTCAGACTCTTCCGTTGTTGACAAACTAGCAGAAACTTCAGTGGTGCTAACTTCCGAACTCATCGTATTGCTTGACTCCGTACTCTCAGTTTGGGTGCTAAAAACAGAGCTTTCTGTTGTTGCTGAGGAATCGGTAATCTCCTCTTTAGTAGTTTCAGTAGTCGCGCTCGATTCAGATACCGTTGTTTCGCCTTCTGTAGATTCTGTACTCACAACTGAACTAGAGACAGTTGTTTCTTGTTCCATGGTCTCTGTGGTCGCGTGAGATTCATTTTCAGTACTTACACTTAATCCAGATTCTGTAGTTGAACTAGTTTCAAATTCAGTTGTAGCACTAGATCCAGCCTCGGTAGTCCCACTCGATTCAGATTCAGTAGATACACTAGATCCAGATTCCGTGGTTGCACTGGATTCCGATTCGATAATTGATTTTGATTCAGTTTCTGCAGTTGCACTTGATCCAGATTCTGTAGTTCCACTGACTTCAGATTCGGTAGTTACACTCGATCCAGATTCCGTGGTTGCACTTGATCCAGATTCTGTGGTAGCGCTGGCTTCAGATTCAGTAGTTGCACTCGATCCAGATTCTGTTGTTGTGCTTAATCCAGATTCTGTGGTTGAAATTGATCCAGATTCTGTGGTTGCACTGGCTTCAGACTCGGTAGTTGCGCTGGATTCAGATTCTGTGGTTGCACTTGATCCAGATTCTGTAGATACACTAGATGCAGATTGAGTCGATAGACTAGGTTCAGATTCCGTAATTTCAGTTGATTCCATTTCTGTGGTTTCACTCGATTCGATTAATGTTGTATCAGTTACAGTGGACTCCGTAATCTCACTCGGTTCAGATTCAGAGGAGCCCGTGGTAATTCCGTCTTTTGTCACGGAGTCAGAGGTGCTAGATTCTGTAGACACAGATTCCTTAGCGGCCTTTGTTTCAAATTCAGTCGTAACACTACTAGCTGTTTCAGACGTATCAGTTTCGGATTTTGTTGCTTCGGTTGTAGAGATTTCTGTGGTTTCTGTTATTTCAGTTTCTGAACTTAGGAAACTGCTTTCACTTGCTACTACCGTGCTTCCACTTTCAGTTGTCCCTGTTTCAGTGGGTTCGATAGAAACAGAACTTACGCCAGTTTCCGTCGATTCTGTACTATCGGTTATCGTGCTTTCGGTTGACTCCGTTAAATCAGTTTCGCTAACACTCGAAGATACACCTGAAAATGTTGGGTAAGTTAAGTCAAGATGTTAAAGTTCAACTATAAGAGCGCGCGCACACCTTTGACTAAACTATCACACAACTGTTTAGTAGTGTTTTGATTCCTATGATCTTATATGGAGGTGCGCACATTACTCGATTTTTAGTTGTGCAATTAAACAATTGAATAGGCTGCGAAACAATCGACAATTGCACTACAGTTGTGCTATAGTTTAGTCAAAGGTGTGCTCTTTACTCTATGTATTTACCTTTACTAGATCCTGTTAATTCTGTGTTTTCTAGTGTACTACTTTCTGTGCTGGTGTCTGAAATTTCTGTGCTTCCATCACTACTTGATTCCGAAACATCGAAAATTGTACTTGAATCGGTCCTTTTATCTGTGGACACTGTTAGACAAAGGAAAAAATTATCATCATCTTGCCCTTCTACCTATAGAGAGCGTGTTTGTTAATACAAGGAACATTTTAAGCATGTAATATTTACCTTCTGTAGATCCGGTTTCCGTGGTACCGCTAACTGATACATCTGAAGTTGTTGATGATTCTGTGCTGTATATTGTGTCAATGGTTCCAGATTTATTTGCAGAAGCATGTAATGGCGACACACTAGCGATGGCAATGAATTCTTCGGTTAGTTCCCTTTCACTCTCATCTATTGTCGCTTCCGTCGTATCAGTGATTGATGTGAATACAGTTGTATCATCAGTGAAGTCAGTACCAGTGTAGCCACTGCCCGTTTCATCGGTGGTCGATAAATCAGTAAAGTCAGTGCCAGTGGATCCACTCCCCGTCTCATGCGTACTCCAATCATCAGTGGACTCTGAGATGTAGAAAAGAAATGAACATAAGATACTTCAGTAAAAGAGAAACCACCCTAAGGACTAATTGCTGACAGTCTTAATACTAACCTGTATCAGATCTAGTTTCAAGCGTAAATTGAGAAATATATTCAGCGGAATCATCATAATCTGCAAAATTTTAATAAATCACATTTAACTAGTTTTTGTATAAAATATTAATAATTAATGAAAAAATATATTACCAGTGACTGGACTATCGCTGAACATTACGTCTTCTATCTGAAAAGAAATCAAAGAATAATGTCTTACGTCATCAAAGTGTAATCATTCCCACTATACTACACATTGTATACGTACTGTGACGCCGCTCGGCCCGACCACCTCAGCACCGGCCTCAGGGTAGTCCTCTTCGATACACTCCTCGTAGTCATAGTAATCATCAGATGCAGTTACAGCTTCAGCCGGTGTAGTCTTGGTGTCATCTTTTAGGAATAATTAAATAAGCTATTTATGCGGAATACAAAAACTTAGAAGCTATTCACCTGATTATCAGTAATACGAGAGTTGGGGATGTTGATGGGATGTTAATAGGTAATATCTCTAAAGTAAAAAGACTTAGTCTTTGACAATACTTACTGGTGCAAGTCTCCGTGTTACAAATTTGCATCGTGTCTAGTATGGAATCCTCGGGACATGTCTTCATTTCGACACCACCGCTCAAGCACATCACGCGCCGGTACTGTTGACCGCCACCGCACTCTTTGTTACACTGTCGAAATTAATCAGAAAATATAGTTATATCCGTAAACTATAATAATTTAATTCCCAAAAAACGCTTAACAAATAAAGGGAGTGGCTTACTGTAGACCATGGTCCGGTGTACCACTTGGCATCGCATTTCTCCGAAGGCACTTCGCAGGACTTGGTATCGTTGTAGCGCAGTTTGCTGTCGCAGCGTTCGTCGTCCACCTTGATCACTGACGCGCCATCAAACAGACCGCAGAACACCCGCCGACTCTGGATACCTTTCCCGCACTCTACTGAACACTGGAACAAACATTCTTCCAATTATATCCGACTCGAAAGATTACATTTCCTTGAGGCATAAGGCATACCTAACAAGTACCTATAGTTAAAGTTCTTGCTGCTGCACTGTTTTCAAACACGCTAAAAGAAGCGTTAAGTTTTATTATTATCATGGGTTTACATTTACATAATTTGTTAGTAATAGAAAACTAGAATAAGCGAATGTTTATGTAATCATTAAAACACTGTGAGTTAGAGATAATTAGAGATTAAACAAGCAAAAGACAAGCTATCTAAGCTACTAAGTCTTTCGTAATTTGTCAACTTGCCTTGCTCCACTGAGTGGCGTACCACAAGAGCTGGCAGGAGGGCAGCTTGGTGCGGTCGCAGGGCTCCTCCAGCACCGGCGCTGGGTGGTACGAACAGAAGCTGGAGTTCACCACTTTGTGCATGTTGGTGGCGCAGTGAGCTACGCGCGAGCGCACTGTAGATGTACACGTGTCGCACTGAAATACGAATAAAACTGGAATTAAAACTTAAATAGTAGAATTAAACCGAAATGTATTTAGTCCAACTCTGTCGGGTCTTCCAATCCACTTTGGGAATCACAGGTTTGTATGAATGGTACTCACCCCAGACCACTCAGACAGCACCCAGTCGACGCCGTCGCAGGGCCGCAGCATGCAGCTCTGCTCTGTGGCCGGCTTCTCATCTTCGCACATCGCGTCATCAAACACTTCCACTTTACCGTTGACCTTTTGATGGCACACCACATCTCGCGTCTGTTTGCCTTCGTCGCATAGTTTGTCACACTGTATAAAGTCGATAGTTTCGTAAAAAAATACATTTGAAAATAGGTTTTCAAATAAAACTATGAATATATTTATTTTTGTATTATGTACCGGTTTCCAAGGTCCAGTGAACCAAGTGGGGCAGGTGGCGTTCCTGTTGCATTCCTGGTACAGCTCAGGCTTGGAGCCCAGCAGGTCGAAGCACTCCTTGTCCGCTACTATCGATAGCAGCCTGAAAGAATTAGAGTGCGTCACAAATCATAGACATAAATTCGTTTATAATTATTAATTGATAGAAGTTTACCCCTTAACGATGATTTTCTGACAGTAGACTTGTCTGGACCTAGTACCACCTTCCCCGCATGGCTTGGAGCAAGGACCCCAGGGTTCTTCAAACCAGCGCGGCGGGCAAGGGTCAGTGTTGCAAGTCTGGTTGGTGACAGGCTTGAGGCCGGAGTCACACAGACTGTCCTCCACTATCTCTAGTTCCTCTCTCGACCGACAACTTACTTGTCGACTCTGAGTTCCTAAAGAGGATACCAATTTATATTCCATAGTTTTAAACAATACATAATTTGAAACAACGTGAGTTTAAGAGTGCCATACCTCCGCCGCATGTGGCACTGCAGGGGGAGAAATCACGAAATACCCAATTGTACTCTTGGTTCGGTGGTGGCGCTAGTGCTGCAGGCAGGCTGTATTCATACTCGACTCCCACATTTTCGTCTTGTAGCAGCAACTGCAAGCAAAATAGTGCAAATGTAAAAGTGGGAGCAAAAGATTAAAAATTAAACAAATGAATGCAGTTCAATTAATTGGTGACTAGCGGTCGCCGGCGACTTTGTTGGCACGATATTAAAGATTGCAGTAAAAATCGACGCAGCTGTTCCAGAGACAGACAGACAAAATTTTAAATAAAACAATATAGATATAATTTTATTTATACTAACCGAGAGGTACAAAGGTTCAGTCGTGGGTCCGAGGCAGCGCAGTTTGTCGGGCGCGGCGAAGCCTTGCTGGCTGCGCTCGTAGTGCCAGTTGGCACCGGCTATCATAAGGCTGCGAGGGAAGTCGATGTGGTACTCCCCATTTAGGTAATATACATTGTCTTGTTTCGATCTTAAAGCTATAATGAAAATAATTTTTTGGAAGAATGGTAGAAAAATTAATTCTGCATGTACTTGTCCATTTTTTTCTTTTTCTTACCTAAGTAATTATTTGATGCTCGCACTTCTGTAATGTAAATGCTTGTTGAACCTTGCGGTATTAGCAGGACGTCGTTATAACCTGTAAATTAAAGACTGGTTAATGTTCTTACTTATGATAGAAGTGGTAAAACGACGTAGAATACATTGGAAAATCGTACAGACTTGCTGTGCATTTTATAAGTAAACATTTACCTTTCCTGAGGTCTGGGTTGTCGATGCGGCCAGCGATAGTCCGGCAGTTTGTGCCATTTCCGCGGCACTCGCGGCACTTGTCCTCGCGCGCGTTAGACCCCAGCATCATATCGCAACCCACCGGCTGTAAAAAAATGAAATAAACTGTATAGTTACCAATTACTTTAACTTTTCTTTAAGCCTTCCGCCTTGTACAGGATACCTACTTATATTTACGGAAAGAAGTGCTTCTAAAAGGTGGAGAGTTGCGTGTTTACTAAACGCTCTTTAGGAGTCACCCACTTTGGGTACTTGATTAATTTTGGGGTCTTCTCACAACTGACTCAAGTATGTCTACCAAAGAGGAGAATCGTCTTAATGCCAGCAAATTGCTTATTACCTGACAGGTTCCATTGACGCAGACGTCGAAAGACTCGTCGGTGCATCTAGTGCCGTCCACCACCTTGATCTTCTGTCGGAAGTAGAACCTCTCCCCGCGCGGCATGCAGTTCAGCTCGCATGGGTTTGGGGCGTTCGTGTATGGCAGCCATCTGTAACCAATACGCTAAGTCATGCTATTGTGAAAAAAGAGTTACTAATATGACAGAAAAATACATACTTATATTTGATGCCCCTGAAGGCGATGTCGTCGTACTCAGCGCACTGCTCCGCGCGGAAATCCCCGACTTCGGGGCAGTCCTGTGTCTCACATGAGAGGTACTTGGTATCGCCACCCGTGCAGAGCGGTTGTCCTTCAGGACTAGGAGTAGAGAAATATCGTATAAGTTGTGAGAAGGAAATATTTGCGTGAGATATTTTCGGGGGTCTGTCGTACTGACCTGACTTCAAGACATATTCTCTTCTGGCTGGCTACACCGCCGCCGCATGTGCGCGAGCAGGCGCTCACCTCGCCCCACTCACCCCACGCGCCGCTGCCTTCGCCCCCCGGCAGCACGTAGGAGGCAGGCAGATACAGCCCCGCGCCCTGCCGCCTGTGCCTGCTGCGGTGACGGGATAGCTGCACCAATATAACACACATTTAAATATAGAACCCACAAATATAATACCACTCTTTCAACTTAAATCAAAAAGGTTTTATATGTTAGACTTGGAATGGGCGACAAAGGATTTTTGCAGTTTGGTATGTGCTGGAATCGCCATGGTAAACTTTTACAGCCTTACAAATTAACGCGGCATAAAGTTAAATTTAGGAATAAACTGGGTATAAGCAAATTTTGTACTAAAATGTGTACTTAATATCTGCTTTTACTCAGTTTAGTTATTCCTAAGTTAAACTTTATACCACGTTTATTTGTAACGCTGTTAGTGTAGATGATCTACTAGAGACTTACACTTTAAATTAAGGGACGGCTTAAGTTTTTTATACTTATTAACCGACTATAGGCGCGGCTGTCAGACGGAAAAGCTTCCATCAAAGAAACTTTTAAATTATACCTTGCAATTAATATTTTAAACCATAAATAATTAAATGAGGGTAATTATAACTCTACCATCACATGGCATCATAACTTCCAAATATAGTTACGTAATAAGTGCTATGATTGCCTTTGGAAAAAATTTCCCACAGATTATGCACTTATGGTAGGTACACCGTTAGAATCTTTCCATTTTTAACGAATTAAAGTTAATTGCATCAATTTTTACAACATAGAATGTAATCTGAATTATTTAAGAAAATAAAAGATCAAATTGATATTTAAATTTAAACTTTTTAGTAATAGTTAATAGTTAACATAACGGTAACTTGGAGTACAAATACAGATAACGTATCGTATTTTTTTATGTATGAGGAAAATTAACAAAGTATTTAACAAAAGTACTGCGTACTTCACTCTATCAATAACTAATGTTCAAATTAAATATGGAATAAAATAAACAAACAAGAACCATGGCTGTTTTAGTAATTTAGAAGGCACAAGAAATTACTTCCGTATTCAAAAAATGGATTTGTAGAGTCAAATTACATATGAATATTTTATATAACCTTAAACGATGTTTAACTTACAAGTAATTGCTATTCATAAAATAGTAGGCGTAACGAAGCAGAAAATAAAAAAGTTTCCCAACCCTTGACATGTGGACTTGGATGTTGGTTTAATTGCGTCGCGCACAGAGCCCTCTATAGGACGTTGACTGAGAAGTTTCTAATCGTTAAAGTAAAGATGGGCTTACATGGAACGTACAATTATTAACACATTATATTATAATTTTCAATTATTTTAATTTTACTATAATATAACATTTTAAACTAAATCGTTTTGCAGTAAAGTTTTTCTTTTTTTTATCATCTGTCTTTGAAAAATTTGGTCAAGGGTGCAAAAGTATCACCGCCAAGCTGATTTAGCACCAAAAGTCGTAGTTATAAATTGATAAAACATTTATGAATGTCTACACAGCTTATACAAAATACCGATCACCGCGGGAACCGTCCATGCGAGCTTTTTAAGTCAATGTTGTTTAGATAAACAAGCGGCGCCGGACGCGGAGGTTGTCAAGAGTGTTGCAACGACCGACCACTATAATAACAGATATTTCAACTCTATTCATATACAGACGATACCGCGATTTCGTACAGATTAAAATGCAACATTGCAACTATCGAACTCAGAGTTCAATGACCCCTAAAGCTTCAAAAGCTAAAGATTCAAGTTTATTGATATTCTCAACTATCAAAAGATTTACAAGTAAACTAGCTTTCGCCCACGATTTCGCCTGCGTGGAATTAAAAAATAACAAAAGTGATTCGCCTATATGTTTTTCCAGACTATCCTCTATACTGTACCAAAATTCATTGAATTACGTTCAGCAGTTTAGGCTACAACCTCTAACAAATCTATCCAAATTTTACAAGTGGTAGTGCCCGCTTTAACATCTTA
>DVQH01002158.1:0-10621 GCA_018231625.1 Papilio phestus | reverse complement strand
CGCGCGTTGGCGCTCCGCCCCCACCGTGCTTAATGGCACGCACGCCTTCCTCGACAGCGCCACCGCCCCCCAGCGCACCATGCGTATGATACGCATCAACGACATCATGAGATATACTGAACTGAATGAATGGGACGCTGAAGTAAGTAAATAACTTTACAATGGTGATACAAATTTATTCGTGAATAAAGCATAACAAAAATTGATGACAGTTAGTGGATTTAAAGGTTAGGTTCCGGCAAATATTTTTCAATGCATTTATTGTATAAATAGAAAGAAACGTATGTTTAATGATTTGTACCTTGGTCGTATGCATCATAAAGATTGCATCTGGCTGTCTTGCAATAACCTTCCCCTAACTTTTTTTTCTTTATTACAAACAAATACTTTTGTGAATATGGTATTTTAATAAATTCATTTATTTCAATCGTCTCGAGGTATGTACGAGATTATTAATACGAGGTAAACGATCAACACCACGATGAAGACAACGCTGTTGAGTAGATTCGCGAACATAATCCATTCAGTAGCAGTGCGAGATTTTTCTTCGTTTAAATTGGAGCCGTTTCCTTCATCCGAGAGGGTTTTAACCTCGGCTGTGTCACAAGGATCGAATTCTGTGAATACGACATACTTGCCTGGCCCGCTGGTGACCAGGCGGTTGGCTGCGGCTAGCCAAGCCGGCGGGGGCACGCTGCGCCGCCTCACGGACATCAGCACTAGCGTCACTACCAAGCCCGCCAGCGTCACAATCATAGAGTCCCGGACAAACAGAAGGATGATTGGTGTATCGGCGCTATGCTTTGGGATGTCGTACCCTATTTCAGTCAGAAACATAAAGTGACCGAAGAGACTGAAGCATATCATAAAAAGTCGCGTATTGTCTTTTATGTCGAGAACCAGAGAAGTCAGCGTGAGTATAACGATGACGATGGAGGGCACTACGACGATCGCCGCCGGCCCGGCCGCCTCCCGCTTTAGCATAAATGTATACTTCAGCATCGGGTACGTGCTGTTAGGGCAGCAGCTGTACTGGCCGGGCATCCGTTTGTTCAATACGTTCGTCAGGCGCCAGCCCGGCCCGTTTTGGTAATCGTCCATCACGACGGGTGAATTGTTGTAAAACGTAAAGTTGACCTGCTCGCCTGTGTGCATCCAGGAGCCGAAGAAGAGCGTGCAGTTCTGAGTGTCGTACGGCCAGCGGCGCAGCGAGGTGCGGCATATGCCCGAGTGCGCAACGGGCGGCACGCACGTCACGGCGCCGTCGCTATCCAGTAGACAGGTCGTATAGATGTTGTCCGATTGGTACAAGGAGGCGTCCGCATTGAAAAGAGCTAGCCGCGGCGTCCAGATTTCGTGACTCTCGATCTGAATCTCCTTGATGCCTCCGTAGTTGGATGGTGTCCACTTCAGGTATTCGTCTTTCCATGTCAGCGCCATCCAGCTGTGCAGAGTGAATGTCTCCTCGAGGGAATCGAAGCTAATGTACTTTAACACGAGTCTTAGTTTTACAGTGACGGTTTTCTTATGATCTGTCACTGGTCGATTGTCGACATTGTACGCACACAATAAGTCTTTGTGAAGTTTAGCTTCATCGTGCAGCGGCTGCTCTCTTTCAGCAGGGCAGGTGTCGTCAGCATAACAGCGGATAAAATAAAAATTTAACAGAAACAATAAACGTATACACAGTGAGAACATGGTGACCTGAACGAATCCAAATCTGGAATAAAGGTTCACATAATGGTTACGATCTGAACACTGGATATAAGGCAACGCCCCCAGAGATAATTCATGCTCTTGTTATTTGATACCATTTGCCAGACATTATTTCAAATATGATATGTATGTACACATACACCATAACGTTATTTATACCTACTGTTAGGAACAAAATTAGTACCGTGCTGTAGAATTTGTGCTATTCTATATTATCGTCATAAACGTCACGTCCCTAGCTGACAGCTGTCATTGTCTCTAGAGGTATGGATAGATTGGCGCGCATCCCTGAAACCTCAATTAAATAAGTTGTCTAAAACTACATATGTAGTTATAGCACCAGTACTCTAGAGACAGATATGAAAATGTAACTAAAAATCTTTAAAAACCGACTACACTACGACATATAGAATCAGCATGTTTTTTCTTAGGCTATAGAAATATTTTACGCAACTCCCGGTCTCTCTCTACTGTTGTTGGTGCCGCGAGGACGTTCTCTGCGCCAGCTGGCGGGGCACGTGGCTGACACTAGTATCTACCACGTGTTAGACCGCATGTACACTCTGCGTGTGGCTGTCACACTACCATTGTATACGCTCCGCATGACTCTCCTGTTACCGAACAAATTACAAGCAGTAAGCGTTTCTTTCTCGTCTCTTAACATATACAAAGGATAGAAAATGCTATCTACAGATATTGTTACGTCATACGGTACAGAATATGCAAGCACAAATCTATACTAATATTAAAAAGAGGAAAGATTTGTATTTTTGTATGTATCAAATAACTCAGAAACTATTGGGACGATTTTAAAAATTCTTTCATCGTTAGAAATGCTTTTTCATATTTATTTTATTTCTCGCGTCGCAAGCAACAGCTAATCAGAGATACAATTTGAATACAAGAATCCAAAGAAAAACTAACCTCATGAAGTACTTAATCGTTTAGAATTTGAATTAAGAGTCATTAATTAATTAGCCGCTTAGTTTTATTATTTCTCTGATAAAGCTGTACGGATCTAAATGAAATTTTGCACAGAGAAAGTAACGAAGAACACAAAGGCTACTTGTTTTAGAGTCGCTGGCGAAACGTAGTGTGATCTTCAAGTCGGATATGTATTAGAATATCGTATTTGTAGATGGGCATATCTCGTCTGGTAGACGATGAGGACGCGGAGTGCAGCGAGCTGCGCCTGTCCCACGCGGTGCAGCGCCTCATGTTCTGGGCGGAGGCGGGACGTAATGCTTTTAAAGACGATGGTAAGTTATTAATCTATAGCATGAAGTGGTGTAACATTCTAACTTAAATTTAAGCCGAAAGTAAACTCAAATCATACTTCGACTATTGGAAATGTTAAGTTTTAAGTGATGATTTGGCCAGATAAAGGGTGATGATGATGGTGATGAAATAACAAAAACTGTTTTGTTTTAAATAGTAAATGATGGTTTTACATTACAACGATGCTATTTTTCTAGGTATAGAGTGGGACGAGGCGCCGGAACTCGATTTGGTTGTCAATCGGCCTTACGTTTTCTTTCTACGTTGGCGAAACATCACTATTATGAACGGACATTTTGTTTTATAGAACTAATATTATTTTACTTTTTTGTATGTTATATTATACTTTTTATAGTCTTAACGTTATCATATATTTGAGTATGTTTTTTAATTGATAAATGTTGAAATAACAATTAAAACGCAACGTCAAGGGATCGGAATACTAAAGTTTTGTTGCGAAGAGATGAAATTAAAATATTTTACATCGTAGATTCGTAGACTAGTATTTTAAATAGGAGACAAATAACACGAAAAATAGGGCAGGGCAAATTGCTTACTCATTCAATGTTGCCATTGCCAAGTATGTCATATAAGCAATTATCCTATTTTCAATAACAGATTAAATTTGAATCTGTACAATTCAATTATCTACAATAAATCAACATTAATTATTAGTAAACTTGAACTTCACATTTGTATTGATTATTCTCTTGAAAAGGCATCAATTACGTATTCAAATAGACTAGACCTCTCTGGAACATTAGCACTTGGCACTAAACGAGAATATACTTGAGATTTGGCAACAAAATCCTGCCGTTATTCATACTCTAGTTATAGTGATGCAGTTATACGTATCAAGCTAACAAACGTGAATTTGTATAAATTGCTATAATTTTATATAAGTGATACTTAATTAAAATTAGTAAAAACATTTTCAGTTGAATTACGTCATATTTACTATTTTAGCGACATTTTCTTCATATCCAAATTGTAAAGGTTTCAGATTGAAATTTTGTTTGTATGTAAAAGGTTAACTAATCATAATTCCTCTTACGATAGTTAACGACTTAAGTACTTAAAACAAGTGAAGCAATGACTCCTGAGTTATTTTTGTCGATATTCAACTTATAATTTACTAGTTTTCGCCCTCCGTGTGGGATAAAAAAAAACCAAAGTGTGTAGCCTATGTGTTCTTTACATCTATGCGAAATTTCATCGAAATCGTTTCAGCCGTTTATGCTACAAACTCTAATATCCATCCATCCATCTAAACTTTCGCATTTATAATATTAGTAAGATTAGTAAAAAGAGATGTTCTGTTTGGAAGAAGAATCCAGATGAAGTTGTCATCGATGATCAAACATCGTAGAAAAAAAAAAATTATTTACTGGCAACATTATCTTAAAGCTTTATTAATAAAGAAATCTGTGGCCCGCTTGGGTTTGTGCACGGCGTGTGGCTCGCAGAGGATGCGGCCGAGGGTGACTGCGTTGACGCCGCTGCGGTGCAGGACCGCGTACAGTTGGTGCGGCGTGGGCCAGTGCGGCACGCGCGCGAACACCGCCGTCGCCGCACCCGCGCAGTCCCGCATCACCGCCAGCTCCGCGCCGCGCGGGCCGTGCAGCGCCCACTGGTCCGCGCTCTGCTCGTGTAGCGTGTACTTACCTACTTATAAACAAAATAATTGAAATTACCGATATTAATTTAAACACTGAACTAGAGGTTCCGTCAGGAATGCGCGCGAATATCCAATCCTTCTCATGACTTTGGCAACTGTCGGTTAGAGATGTGACTTTTAGGCCAATAATATAGTGTGGCGCCCGCGATACTAAGTTTTTCTTGTTAACACTACATACAGCGACAAATAATTATTTTAAAATCAACAATCTAGACTGTCTATCAGAAAGACTATACGATTAGGTTGCCTTCCGACGGCAACTATCTGATCAAAATAGTTCAAGCCACGTGTAAACCCATTAGATTTCTAATGAATCCTTTTGTTTTTGTCGCCAAAGTTAAGTAACAATGTTATAAATCTTCTAATATTAGTTTTAATTTTATCTTAGATGCTAGTTTTTAGCATTGACTTTTTCAACGTTGAATTAAAAAAAAACAAAAGCAAGTAGTTTATGTGTTCTTCCAAACTATCCTCTACATCCATGTTAAATTTCATTCGAGATCGAGATCGAGATCTGTTCAGCAATTTAGGCTACAAAGTCTAAAAATCCATATTTAAGTATAATTACTTGCTTATAAAGATAAATGCCAGCTGTATATCGATCAGTTGTACATTTTATCTACTATGAGAACGGCACCCAGTATCCGTGTTATAGCAGCTAAGGGCGCTAACCGCTCGACTGCAAGGTCGTTAAATTTACATAAAAAACATTCAAAACCTGTCACGTTGTTTATACTGTGTCCTTGTATAACTAGTTTTCAATATATTCACGTCCAGACGAATGTAGATAGATAATTGGAAAAAGTAACGGAATTGTTTATACAAGTTTACAACTTCTATCGAATTAGACTGAATGTAAAATGCTCTCATCGGATAATAATGAACGTGTTCCTATTTCGGTGATCTCACAAGCAATCAAAGCAACGTAATTCTTTTCTTAATAACATTTAAAATTAGAATATCAAACTTTTCTTACCGTCATCCGATTCAAAGATGATTATATTCTCTAGGACACCGGAATCGCTACCGTCGCCTTGAAACACATGTTTCCCGAGAGGAGAATCCACTTCCAGATAACAATTGTACCAATCCACCGCACCACTAAAGTTTCCATATTTATAAATGTATTGTTCTCGATCCTGGATAAACAAATGCATTTTGACACTTTACTTCAATAAACGCAACGCTTTTAAAATTCATTCGTAAACTTAAAACCAATGTCTGGAGATTAGCTCTTGAATATAAAAGAATTAAACACTTAAAGGTTCCCTTAATAGGAGCACTTCCCAATTTTTCTTATTCTGTAAGCATTCTGAAAATTTAACATTATTGAACTTAAAAGAATAAAAAGCCTCGCAATCAGTGGATTGGATATCTCTAGTTGGAGACCTTATGTTATTTTATAAAGGATTAACAATTCCATTGACTTACCGCATCAGTGATACCTCTTATATTCAACATAAAACAGTTCACTGCTTTCGGTTGTGTGTAAACAGTCATCCAATTACCCATCAAATCGAACACATCTAACTTGGGCCCTATCCTATAATACGGACAATACGTACTTGAACCATTCGTATCACCGTAAACTGTAAAAGCCCTTGAGAGAATACACACGAGCAAATATAACAAAGCCATGGTTCACTAATCAGTTGTCTACCGTCATCTAAACCTCTATCTCAACATCTTTTATACACGAGAATGAAGTTATTCAAACAACTAGAAAAACACCAAATAAAGCTAAACGAAGTATCAAATTTCATAAAATATTATGATTTTTTAAGATGATACATGTTTAGATTTAATGGAAACCTATGTTTGGGAGCGGATCAGTCTATTTTTTAAGACATCACACGAAGACGTTTAGGTAAGTACAAATAAATAACTGCTGTGGTACTTGGAATCAAATTTATATCGCCAGTTAGTTTACGTGATAATCAAAAATAATAAACACTCAGTCGTAATTAAGTTAGCAATGTGTTAATGATTTTTTAATTTTTACGGCATTCTTATTGACCACACCAAATGGGCCCCTCGCTGTCGCCAAACAGCGGAGTGAAAGAGAACGATATATAAATCGTATTCGCTCGCACTTGTGGGTTACATAGGTGGCGGTATAATGTTATCGATTTGGAATAACGTTAGAAAGCGCGGCTGCGAATAAATATCAATGTAAACGCAACATTCTTGTAACTGGCATTATTTATAGGAAAGTAATATTGGGTGATGGAAGTCCGAAGTGAACTAGATACTATTTTATGCTAAGATCATTTTATATCGACAACAAAAATTTCTGAAATATCCGTAGTTTGGTCAATAGACTTGAAGCTTCAGATTATTGGGGTTCAATTCTAATTCTCATATAAGGCCAGAGCTTATGTCGGACATATTCCACCAAGTGGTCTGCTCGGAGAGAACCTTTTAAATAATTGAGAGATATACAAAAACGTAAAGCTTTGCTTCGAATAGGATATGACATACGACCTTGTATTTCACAACTAATGTGAACTATTACTTAATTAACATAATTTTTCTTCTAAATTTTAGATTCTAAAACATACCAATTATTATCTAATTTAAATATTTCAATGACAAATTACCTTTTGACTTTCGTTTCGATATTTTTTTCATTTTTAAATTATGTTATCTCTGTTTGGCTGGCTGTTGCATAAATTAAAAAAAAGTTTTAAATTAGTCTATTATTAAAAATCTATTTTTCGGTGACAGATTAATCTGGGCAATGTTGGAATGATAACCAGGTGTTTGTTTTATATGTTTATTAACATCGAATCAACAATAATACTTGGACGTCAATAAATACGAACTTGGCAATCCAAAAGCTTAGTCGCTAATACTAATACATTACATGATTCGTAATCGACTGTCACCTTTCTATGCGATGACTTTTTTTACATAACAAAAATATTTAGAAGTTACTAACAAATACTATATAAAAGTTGCACTATGGCGTCTACATCGCATTTCGCTGGTCATTGTCTTCTAAATGGCACATACTAAAAAAGTCATATGCAAAATTCAACTAAGAACTTTTTTTTGACACAGCATTATCTTAATGCTTATTTGGCTTGATTATTTTTACAGAACTGCATATCTAAATATCGTTTTATTTAAATCGGCGTGCAACGTATTTACCATGTTACATTCATTCGCAAATTTTTAAAAAATGTTTAATTAACTATTTTTATTTTGAGACACCTTGAATATGAAAAGAATAATGGTTTTTTCCTGCTTTCACATTTTATCTAAATAATTTCAAATGGGTTATAACACCCCATGCAATATCAGAAATTGATATACATGAACTACTGTTTGTGCAACAAAAATATTTTCAGGTGGGTCTAATGAGCCGTGACCTTTACTTTACTTTTCGTACGAAAAAATATGCGACATAGTTATGCAACTTTTTCACCCTTACAATATATAAAAAGTCCTTTAAGAGATACATGTATAATGGTAACACAAAAGTGTCATGCAACTTTTTTTTAATTTTAAGCTAAAGCTAGTTTGGAAATTGTAATTTAACTAGCGCATCATACACTACACAAGCAAATACATTTTTTATATTATGAATTACAATTAAAATTTTCTATTTCGCTATTGAATAGTATAATACAGAATAAAACTTAATATGAAAGTAGGTATACGAGAAAATGTAAACTGCAAAAATGAATCAATCTCTCTTATGATTTCCACTTTCTACTAATTAAATACAATGCTTTTAATAAACCATACACTAACATTTGCAAAGATTTCATGAATTCTGCATATTATAAAGAACTTAAATTTCCCACAGCACAAAATAAATATATTTATATGAAATTATTGGACAAAAAAGTAAATTTTAAAACTAAAATTTCTTCAAAATTCAATAGCAAGCTAGGGCAAACTTTAACCATGTGGTGTTACCACTAAAAAAAACAATAGCAAAAATATTTTATACTATAAAAAATACATAAAAAACAAAACTTATATTAGGCTTACATTTGTAAAGTAATTTGATGGATTTTAGAAGTCAGTTCTTCATTTCTCTTACTATTATGATAGACTACTCGTCATTTCATGTGTATTTGGGAATACTGCTTCCTGTAACCAATACATTCAACAATTATTTCAATTCTGAGATAAATAGAGAAAAAAGAACTAAAACAGGCATTACTCAATGATAGATTAAATGTTTTATGTAGATATTTATTTGATTGAAAATTATGAAGTGTAATTACATTATAACATTTCCATTACTTCACACTTTGTCATTATAAATACTCGTTGACTAGTATAACACTAAAGAACATGTCAAATAACCATATCCGAGTCCTTAACATCAAACTGTCAATTTCCGGTCGTCTATTGTCCGTTTTCTATCACTTTTACAATACCTTATGACAATGAATACAGAGCATAGACACAAGTGCTGCTTTTATATTTCGTAATTATTAAATGTGTATAAAATTGAGTGCAAAAGTCATACTAATCAATTTTTAGCTACTCTCTCACTTTCACAATGAAACAATATTATAAATAGAGATTGCCTAATGTCAATGGGGGATTTTATTGAAATTTCTCTCTCATTGTTTTAATTTTTCTTTTTAATTAACGAAAACCACTAATATTAACTAGAATAAAATTACTACATTACAAAATTAGCTGAATTCTGAAACGTTTGAATTAGCTATTCAGTTAGTGTCATAAAAGGAGGGTGCTAGTTAACTCAGGGGATCAAATCTTGTTGGTCTATAAATGATAATCCATGCTTAAATTTCAAGTTCCATTAAAATTTGACTTCTCTCAGATTGTACTGTGCTAACAGTACAAGATTCGTTTCAGTATCCGGCTGAGACACTAGTAAAAAACTTGTTTATATTCTGTGATAAAACTAATCAGTTTTACAATTAGACATACCAGTATAAAGATTGTGTACCAAATTATTTTATCACCTAGTTATACTTAACATAAAACGAAAAATGCTTTTTAAAATCAAACAGAGAGATATTCCTTATAGATCTACAGACCTGGACTTTGTAGCTCAAAGTCTAATTTTACATGTTTCAACAATTTCAATACAATGTTAACAATTATTAACCATAACAATTATTTACGATTGATGATATAAATAAGCCAAATGTATACAAATCCAAGCAATTCCAGTTGACACAACATCAAATTATAAATACATTTTATATTAGGATCAAATTTAAAAACATTCTAACTCAAAAAAATACTGAAAATCCATTCTATGGGTGTTTTCCACTGAACTGAATATCCCAAGGAGCAATCAACCCAATATGTAGATTGAACAGTTTGGTCGGTCCAACGGTAAACACTCATTCCAAGACGCAAATAACATACCCAAAAATACTGTGAACATCCCACAAGTGGAAAAATCTAAAATTACTTTTAAAATTGTGATGCTAACAAAACTAACATATAATGGACTGTATGTAGATTGTTTTACAATTATTGTAAAAAACTCCTTAAATAAATTATCCATTTCACTGGTATTAAAAAATGTTCAAAATTTAATAATTTTTTACAAAGAAATTATTTAAAAACATCGCCCCTTGCATTCTTTCACACAGTGTTGCCATATGTTTTTTTTTGCATTAAAAAAGCGTTAAGCAGGTGCATACAATATTGTAGATCAAATTTACCTTAATGAGTAAATAAATGGCTTTATCAACAAACTTGGAATGTTTTTTTTAATCTGAAAATAAAGTAAAGTGAATAAATCCAAAATGTAACATTTCATAGAATAACTATTTTTGCTTCCCATCAATAAAATGATTAAAGAACTAAGTTCATTAACTAATTATTATTTAAAAGTTGATGTAATACCTTAAATTGTGATAGCAAGTTAATAAAAAAAAATATGATGTTATAATATTCCATTATACGCATATCTTATTAACTCATTAAGGTAAATTTGATCTA
>DVQH01002157.1:0-10623 GCA_018231625.1 Papilio phestus | reverse complement strand
TCTCTCTCTCTCTCTCTCTCTCTCTCTCTCTCTCTCTCTCTCTCTCTTCCTCTTTAGCTATGGCATTCTAGGCCCTAGTGGATGTGGAAAGAGCACACTGATTCACTGTTTGGTGGGTACTCTTAAACCGCGAAGTGGAGTAGTAAAAGTATTGGGTGAAGTGCCTTGCTCGCGCAACTCTTTGGTACCAGGACCTGGTGTGGGTTATATGCCTCAGGAGATCGGCTTGTTCGACGAGTTCACCATTGAGGAAACATTTTACTTTTTTGGTCGACTTTACCGACTATCCAATGAAATCATCTACAAGCGAATCAACTTTTTAGTTACCTTCCTCGAACTTCCCGATAAGAAATGTCTAGTAGGCAAGTTTGTATTGTATTCAATTATTTTTAAAAATTTGAGTTAAAAACTCCACTTTTTTGCAAATAAATAATAATAAGCCTTGATTCATTGGTTAATAATTGGATGGTTGAAATGTGACAGGTCGGTTAAGCGGAGGACAAAAACGGCGTGTTTCACTGGCCACTACTATGGTTCACACACCACCACTATTAGTGCTAGACGAGCCCACGGTTGGCATCGATCCCGTTCTGCGACAGGCCATTTGGCGTTATCTCCGCTTCCTGACCACTCGGGAAGGCATCACTGCCATCATCACTACTCACTACATTGACGAGGCACAGTCCGCCTCGGCTGTCGCCTTCATGCGACATGGCACTATTCTTGAAGAAGGCAAACCTGGGGAATTGATTGAGAGGTTTGCACTAAACAACCTTGAACAGGTTTTCTTAGAGTTATGTAAACGGGAAAACGTCGGCCAATCCAACAAAATGGTCTGTACGCCTCATAAGGTAAGATAATCAACTTTTCAATTATTTTGTACAACATTGATCAACTATCTTTTGTTTCACAACTCAATTTTTGTAAATTAATTCAGACAAATACTGTCACTTCAAGTCCGAACAGTACTACTTCCAAGAGTTCAAAAATCTCCGAAAATGGATCTGGAACCTCAAACACTCAAACCTCTTTGCATGCTCCAAATATTAAAGTTGAAAGATGCTCAGAAGGATTTCGAGACACGCTACTTTCAGGTGAGCAAAAATTAGGCCCTGGTGACCTAACCCGAAAACTCCGTGCTCAACGCAATAAGTTTCGGGATCACTTTGCTCGAAGTAAAGCACTGTTGCACAAGAATGTGATTCGAATGTGGCGCGATCTTCCAGTGTTGGTCTTTACTACACTGATTCCAGTGCTTCAATGTAAGTTGGAAAAAGTTCAATTTCAATCATCTATTTCACAAGCTTTATAATGACACATGGATAGACATAGAGAAAAGTTGATATGGCAAAAAGATAAACTTGCAATCAGAATTACATTTAAAAAGTCTCAAGAACTTTCTTGATTAATTGAACTTGTATATGTTGTCAGGTACTCTCTTCTTTCTTTGCCTGGGGCATGACCCATACAACATTCCGGTCACTGTTTACAACTACGAAGAGAATGCTACATATAAATATAGCACCAGATTACTTAAGGCAATTGATCCAATAATTCTGATACGCCACGTGAAATCTTTTGAAGATGGAAAACGTGAGGTAAAGGATGGATTGAGCAAAGCTCTTTTTGTGTTCCCTCACAACTACACAGCAGCATTGGATCAAAAATGGAACAATTACAACACCACTGATAATTATAATCACTCATTTGCCAGCGCTCAACTCTATCTCGACATGTCATGTAAGTAATCTCTAATCAATTGAATTCAATAAAAACATCACGTTGAGTTTATCTTAATTAATTCTTTAGCTCAGTTTCACGCTAACAAAATCCAGAGAAAACTTGTGGAGGCTTATTTAAAATTTGGCCAGGAAATTCTACATGAGAAAAGAATGAATGTTTATCTTGCCAGTTTGCCTATTAATGTAAGATATTTTAAACTAATAAATAAAGTATTCCTATGATGATACTGAGAAGTAACATATTTCTAAAGGTGGAAGAGCCATTGATGGGCAAGTTGAACACAACGGTGACTGAATTTATGGCTCCAGGTTTCATCATGAGTTTGTGCTTCTTCTCTTCGATCGCAATCGCAGCATTAACCTTAGTGCACGAGCGCAAAGATGGTTTGCTAGAGCGGTCTTTAGTGGCGGGAGTGAACCCCAACGAGTATGTCCTCTCGCACGTCGTCACACAGACAGTAGTGGTCATCATTCAAGTCTTCCTCGTTCTTCTACTCGCATTTACGGGCTTCGATCTGCCCCACCAAGGTTCAATATCTTGGATTGCAACGCTCATGGTGATGCAAGGAGTACTGGGCATGGCTTATGGCATCATGATCTCCGCCATAACCCAAGAGGAAAACTTTACTGTTGCCGTCTGCATGGGTTCCATGTTCCCACAGTTTCTTCTCAGTGGTAAGTTACATTTCAAATGGTTGTCGAAAGGTGTGGTGCTAATGTGTGGATTGTTTGTTGGTGTGAGGTGTGGTGTGGCCTGCGGACACCATGCATCCCACACTAGTCTATATCTCCGAATTCTTCTCGCAAGCCAAAGCGATCGAAGCGATGCGACACATGCTTTACCGCGGTTGGGATCCCATTCACCACTGGGACGTGGCACTTGGCTTCATTATCTCTGCTTCTTGGACCTTGGTATTTCTTTTCACCGCCACACTACTCTTCAACATCAACGGTGGCTAGTGTATCTTCTATTTTGATCTTCACAAAATAAACATAACTGACAAGCATTTTGTACTTCAAATTCTATAAACTTATGGATAAAGCAAAATTGCTTTGACAGAATTTGATTTGATTCTACTATAATATAAATACGGCATGTTTTTTATATAACCCATATTCTTTTATTAAAATCAGATAAAGTAAGAATACAAGTGCTTACTGAAAAAAGATGTAAAATACACACCTACATAGAGATGTAATTAAGTGCGTTTATGTGGAAAATGTAAAAAAACTTCCCTGGTTTGATGACTTAAAATGATTTGGTAGTTTTGGCGATATTTTATAGTTCAGTCTTAGAACTGCTATCGAGGTCTACGTCACTGAGGTCGAGTTCTTCTTCCACTGGAAGTTGTCCGTCTTTGCCGTCCCATGGCTCATTAGCTGAGACTTCTGGAAGTTTGCCTCCACGAATTGGTACCGAAGATCCACGACCATAGGTCAAATCCCGAAGAAATTCGTTGATTCCATCAAAGCTGAAAGACCCTCTGAGAAGTGAGTACTTGAGTTTACGTGAATTGACCACTGCCATCGCTGGATAGCCAAAGCCACCGATCTCGAGAGCTTGCTCAAGCTCAGGTTGAGCTCCTGCTTCCAACCATAGATAAGCCCATCGATTCTTCTTGAATTTCTCACCAATCTTCTCTAAGGTTGAAATGTAGCCGTTACGGCATTTAGATTGGCAGTCAAGAATGTGAGGCAGAACTGAGATTACACACAATTGCGCTCCTTCACAGTATTTCTGCAGCTGAGAAGTTCCTTTAGTAAGTTGAACTACTTCGGGTGGTGGAAGACTTTCAGTAAGTTTTTCAAGAGCAAAGTTAACAAAATCTGATGCCGAACGACCCCCTTGATATTCTTCGGCAGAGCCATCTTTTTTGCCGGCCGCGAAAACCTTGATGGTAGGAAAGCCTCGGATATCGTATCGATTGGCCAAGGTGGTATGTACAGTGGCATCTACCGCTGCAACCTTCACCTTACCCTTCAACTCCGAAGCTACTTGAGCCCAAACTGGTGCCAAATTTTTACAATGGCCGCACCACGGTGCATAAAACTCTACTAACCAGAGATCATCACTCTTGAGAACTTTTTCTTCAAAGTTTCCATCAGTAAGCTCAATGACATCCTTGGTCTTAGAACCACTCGATGATCCCGAAGAACCAGATTTAGAACCAGTGCGACTATCGACTAAATTACGCAATTCCCGGAAAGCGGCATCTATTAATCCTTGTGCCGTCCTCTGTCCTTGGTAATCACTCGGAGATTTCTTGTTCTTGCCAAAGATTTTGATGGTAGGAAAACCCCGAACGCCAAAGCGCCCACCAAGATCTTTATGTTGATCGGCATCTACTGCGCCAACCTTGACAACACCTTTCAGTGCAGCAGCTGCTTTTTGATACTCAGGTACAAGATTTTTGCAGTGACCGCACCATGGAGCAAAAAACTCAACAATCCAAATATCTTCTGAATCAATGACGCGTGATTCAAAGTTGGAAGGTGTGAGTTCGATCACAGAGGAACTTCGATCGTAGAGACCGTGGACTCCGAGAGTAAGAAGAGCCAGCAGAAGATAGCCGAGCCACCTTTCTAAAAAAATTCAGCAACTTTTTTGGTAAGGCAATAAAGCAATAAAGCAACTTTTCTGGTAAGGCTACAAATATTCAAACCTTGTAACATGATTGGATAAAATGACAGTTGAGTTGGGTTGGTATATCACACAGAGTCAAAGAGAGTTAGATCACTAATGATGACGATGAGTATGGTCTGCCAATCAAGATACTAGTAGTGGTGTGTTGACCACCCGGCCGTTCTGACTTGGCGCTCTCTGATTGGCTCTCCTCACACCCACACATTCGCCCAACAACACACTCAGCTGCACCACTATTTCTACCTTTCCCATTCTACACCATCTGTCAATTTACGCTTTATGAGTTGAATTCAACACAGTTACACCTTCTTCCGCATAACTAAAGTAGTTATATTAACTATCATAAGAGAGCAATATATAAAACTCCTTTTATTTTATCAAAAATTGTCATAACAATGTTTGATGTCATAGCATGCAATGAATTATAGTTATTGTTTTAGTATCAAGTATTGCAAAACAATTGGATTTTGGTTATATACTGTATTTTAAGATTGATATTAATTCGTTTTATTTATTATAACAACGGTAGTAAGTTTATTAAATAGTAATAGTAATATAAGAATAAGGTTCATTTAAGAATAACAAATAAGGTGTTGTGTACTAACCGGCTTGTGCCTGTGGTGTAGTGGTTATCACATCTGCCTAACACGCAGAAGGTCCCAGGTTCGATACCTGGCAGGCACACATTAACTTTTTTTTATTTTTACTGAATTTATTAACTCTAATTTTTAAATCCGCATTTTTTATAAAGTGAAAAAATTCTATTACGAAATATATTAAATGAGAGTTTTGAGTTTGAGTTTACTTAGATTTAATTTGTACGACGCAACATTGATACATAAATGTTTTTAAATTATAGTTAAAATTAGTTTTAACCAGTTAAATTTAAATTTTTAAATTTTGTAAAAATTGTTAGCATAAATTCAAACTCCAATTAATGAAACAATTAATAGTTTTACAAATTCAAATAATTATAAACTCACATCTTTTCCCTAGATGTCGCTGTTGTCGAGTCAGATTTGATAGGTAGTGAGTATAAAAATTGTTCTAAAGCACTGTGAAAGTTAGTTAGAGGGTTGACTTGTCGCTAGGCGACGCCACTGTCTATGATAGTAAACGATTGAAAATGTTTATCCAAAGCCACTAAATCAGCCTTATGTTTTACCACGTGTTTGGTCTGATGTTTGCTCATTGCACAAAATTCTGTTTTTTGTAATAACATGCCAAAAGAGGTGACCAAGAGATTCCGGTGGTCTCAATCTGTCCACCCGTTCCTCCGTAACCAAGATGAGTCAGCGAAACCTTCGGAAGAAGTGGCAATTCGTGCCAACATCGATGAGACGAGTCCACCCAACAAGCTTCTTGAGGCGATTCGGAAAGAGTTGAACACATTGCAATCTTCTGGACGCTCGGTAGGAATCGACATTCTTCTCGGATATCTCACCCCACAAAAGGTTTGCGCTGCCAAAAGTGCTGATCTGGAGAATGTGGTGCGAGAAGTGATCAAGTTGATGCTTGACCAACGTGAACTGGTTCGTACCGGTGCTCTTGATGCACTCAGGTAAGCTATTGGCCTCACCTGTTTCATTTTCAAATTAATTGTGTGTATTATTTTGATTGATTTGTGCTTTGTTTAGCTATCTTGCTTCAATGTCAGACGTCATCTGTGATCAAGTTTACACCGCGGGAATTCTCGAAACAATTCTTGACTTTTTCGAAACCTTTCTTTTGCCTTTGGACATGCTTGAAATGAAATCTGATAATTTGCAGCCTTTCTTTGAATGTTTTGATCTACTGAGTACTATTTGGTAAGAGTAATTTTGCTATACTTCATTACCTAGCCCATCATTTTGTAAAAATTTGCAATTTGACAAATGAAATTAATTTGTACTCTTTCAGTGGAACTTGTCCTAAAGCTATTACGTCATTGTCAACAAAATATTCGGATCGTATGGTTGTTATAACACTCAAATGTATAGATACCAATCTTCTGGATGAACCTCGAATTGAACTCATTATTTCCGCTGGTTAGTATACATTTTACTAGAAATATCACGAGATATATTAAGTTGTAACATTAGCTTTGCTCAATAGATTTAATTTTAAAGTTCTATTAAACTTTAAAAATTAATTATTTTTTTAGTTCAATTTCTAAGCATCATAGCTGATGATAATGAAGCACAGAGACATATTTTGAAAAATGTGAACCTTTGCAAGACATTAAATTTGCTGTTGTCAATCAATCCACCGAATGAAAGTCTTGCGGGTTTTCACTGTCTCGCTTTTTTCTATCTTCGGACTGTGCTGATCTCAATCACTTTTTATAGCGTACCAAATTTGAGTCAACTTAAGGAGTCGAACAAGAAACAACTTTTTGAACAGCTATCAGTAGTTTTCAAACAAATTTTTAATCAACCTGAAGCGGAAGCTTATCTAACTGAACTGAGCAAGTCAATCAAAGTTTCTATTGAGTCTGATTCGAGTCAGAAGAGCAAGATTCGCTCGCTTCACCAACATTTAAAGTACCTTTACTTGGCCAAACGCAATTGTTTGGAACTGCTCACTAACCTCACTACATCATCGGAAGTTGACTACGATGATGCAATGGCAGTGGATGATGATGTCCACCAAGAGACCATACAACTTGATCCCCTCTTGGAGAGCTTTATAACCGACAATCAAATTGTAGAGTTAATTCTTAAACCGAACCCTAAGAGAGAAGTAGAGGATCAGGAGTGCAGTGTGCTCGAAGCGCATCATATTGGCCAGCATGTTAATGCACTGTAAGTTTGATCAGTTTGTATTTTATTTTTTTAAGTTTCAATTTGTTTGTTTTGTGTGTTTATAATAGAGTTCAAACATATAGAATCGCTTCTTTGGCTCTATTGAGCAACATTCTTTCTTCGAGCCTTGGAAATCAGTTCCAAATGAAACAACAGGACGCTCTCTGGAGCTTAATTTATGGCCTCTCTCAGAATTGCGATAACTTGATGATTGATGTAGTCGATGAAGCTTTGAATGTGATCCGCGAATTCTGTTCTAAGTTTAGCGGTGCGAATATAGTTTTTTAATTTGATTTGAACTCTAAGACGAATTCTATTCTTGTAGAACCAGTTAGGCTAACGTCAAAGGACATGGATATCTACTTTGAACTGCTCAAAAGTCGATCGAGTTGTCTTTCACCATGCGCTCAAGTAAACATTATCAAGATTATTGCTTCGGTGCCACTTTGCCTCGGTTCTGATGCTAAACATCACCCAGCTTTAGTTCAGAAGTGCTTAACTCACCTTGTTGCTGCTTTTCGTCTTGCTCAGAACGATTTGGTTCAACTTGCCGAAACGCTGGACTCGATTATTGATATTTTGAGCGACGAAGACACACTTTATTCACTTAAGGAGAAGGACCGAGGTCGTTTATACCAAGACATGATCAAGTTTAGACGCAAATTTGAATCTTTGGTTAGTTTAATTGTTTAATTCTCTCAAATAATTGTTTTTGTTTTTAATAATTTTATTTATTTATGATATAGATCGCAAAGAATAGCAGTGTGGAGAATCCAGTGGTTGAAACTGTTGCTGCCAACATTGAGCCTTTCTTGACTTATCTCCGCAATGCATCATGATTTGGATTTTGGTATTTCAATGTTCAATATTTTTATGTATATCAACATTGACTATTAAACTCCTTGTCAGTTTTTTCGTGTATAAAAATAAAAACAATTTTGTTTCTACAGACATACAGGTATACCTATACATTGTATTCTCAGAAATTTGTTTATCACAAAACCTGAAATTCAATAAAAATAATTAAAACGTCGTTAATTTAATTATTTAGAAGATTATTAGGCACGCAAGCGAATTTTTAATAGTTTAATTTTTGAAATTTTTTAATTAATATAAAGAGAGTATTAAATTGATTTGTGTACATATTTAAAATTTATTGTCAAAAACTTAGTGTTTGGAGAGATTGACAAGAAGAATAAACAAAGAGCTACATTCGCGGATAATCTTAAATGTTGAATCTTCATTAATTTAATTCACTAGAAATACGAAATTCTTACGTAGATAAAGTGGCGTGGTTGAACGACGTGGTTGTTCCAAAAAAGGAATCCTGCGCCTTTTGAGTAGGTTTCAATGAAGTTTATAGTCTTATTTGTAAAAACATGTTGAAAATATATTAGAATAACAATAAGTACCAAGTTATTGATTGTGACTAACTTGTAAGTGATTGAACTCATCATTGTAGTTTTGAATCTTACCTTGAACTTAGAGCTAAGTGTTTTTGCTTTATTGAACCGGTAACAATATTCGAGCTGTTTGCGGACTTTGACACTTTCCACCCAGACTGCAGCAGCAAAGTAGAGGTATAGCGAGAAGGAAATGGTTTCATTAAGGAAAATCACCCAATACTCTACTACAAATATTAGTCGAAGATTTGCAAGTGAAAGCAGATATGCTACAAAATTAATGATTAATACGCGCCAAATGATCAGAATAGACAGTGCGTTCCGCCAGAAGATGTTGTAACTATCAATTTGATAGAGAGTAGCACTCAATTGATTTAAGTTTCCTTGTACACTCCTCTTGGTTGCAATTAGTAATAGTTTTCTTGAAGAGGTTCGATCAGATGGATGAATTGCATTGTGTTGAAAGCCAAGTCGTACACATTTAGAAGCAGCTTTTCGGAATCTTTTGAATTGAAGCTGAAAAACCAAGCTGATAGTGATGATGTAGGTATGCACGATGTAGATCATCGAAGTGAGATTGTGTGCGTAGTAGCCGTAGAGAAGCACCCACGGTAGGCCGGTATAAACGTATCCGTACGAGTTAGCATGCTTTAGGTATCCATAGATGAAGATGCAACTCATGGCTACTACCAGTCCATAGCTGATCGAACGAATTGATCCCTTGGCCAGATTAAAAATTGGAGTACTTACGCGAATGAGATAATGTGCTTCGGCTTCTGTTAAACCTGTTTTCACATATTATTAAGGAAAGGTTTATTCGTTTAAATTGTTGCTACAGTTCTAATGCTTCAGCATTCAATAAGTTATTTTCTTTTTAAAAAAATAATTTTGTGAAACGGTTTTTTAAAACTATTTACTAGCATTTGATCTAGGTAAACTCACCGATTGTTTTGGCAGAGTTTTTACCCTGAAGAACTTTGCAAACTTCAAGCCATCGGAAATGTCTCACTTGGCATAAACGACTCATTTGAAGCACAGCAAGATAGTTAGAGCTCCAAATAAAGAAAAGTGTCTCAACATTAAATGCAGAAGCTTCAATCAAGTGAAAAACGGCTCCCGAAAAAAGACGATAAAAATGACTTTCACGCAAAACTTGGAACAAGTTAAGTGATAGACCACGAGAACCGAAAAGAATCATGAGACATAAAACTAATATTTCATCAATTGATAATGGATATTTTTGAGACTCATCCACTTTGTTACGATCATAAAACTCGATCCAATGAGCCATTAATTTATCGGTATAAGTTCCAAGTGGATAGAAGAAACGCCGGAAGTTGAAGAATCTTCGGGGAATCATCTTCCTAGGTGTCACAGAAATGATATACCTCTTTTGGAAGTTTCTAATAGGAATTTTAACTGAAAACGCATGTCTACCTATTTAAAAAAATAGAACCACCTCTCTTTCGCTTGTTACGCAACTGTTTTCAGTGCTTTACAATCACACACGTCATATACAATGTCACACGTTAGACATTTTAATGTAAAGGTAGGTGAAAAACACCCTTCACTCGTTAAAATCAAATTAATTAGACTAGTTTTAATGAGCTATAATACTTTAAAATGGTATTATATAGTGGTATTTTTCTATTTTTTTTGCAAAAAAATAAACTATTATAAAGTGTGCACAAAAGCTTCCATTAGTTTTGAAACTACTTAAGCCACTGTCACAAGAATCTATTGATAATGAGTTTATCAATGCTCTTTTTACTAGTTTTCGTAACCTCTCTGGTAGATTCTTGAATAAAATTCCAGCAGTTAGGCCGATTTATTTATAAATAAATAAAATTTTATATATTAATAAATTAGCAGTAAAATGTCAAGATAAAAAATAATTTTTTAATTAATTACAGAGAATGGTTTAAGTAAACTAATGAAATAGCAATGAATGATAAGTGATGATTAGTAGATTGATTCAGCCAAATACAGTATTGCTTCAAGTTTTACTTACTTCACTTTTCACCAAGCCATTGTAAGCAGTGTAGCTTTCA
>DVQH01002156.1:0-10624 GCA_018231625.1 Papilio phestus | reverse complement strand
TATTTTACACATTGGATTGTTATCAGACAATTTACAATTTGGTGGGACAGGCCCTTAGAGACAAATCGATAACTACGTAACTATCGTATAGTAACGTAACTATGAACATAAGGTAGACAACCAAAATGTACAGTTTTTTCTAACGTGATTATCTAATTTACAGAGAAATTAGTATTTATCAAGTTAATTTACAAACATAGAAAGATGTAAATTGCAAAATTGTTGCTAACAGTGGTTTACTTAGGAGCCATCAAAATTATACTTAAAACAGAATTTTTGAAGATTTAAAAATTAAATTCTACTCTATGAGGTATGTTACTCTATGCCATATGTTACTCTATGACATATGTTACTCTATGGCCGCAGTACACACTAGCGCCACTCACTCGTCAGGCGGCTCCGGCGCGGGGAAGGACTCGATGGCCTTGTCGTACATCTTGCTGGACTCGGCCATGTAGCGTCCGTACTCCGTGTCCGGGAATGGTGGCTCCACCAAGTTGCGGTACATCTGGATAGTTAAAATTATTGACATCAAGTACTAGCATCTAGCAATATAAGTAATGTTAAGAAGAAAATCAGTACTGCGCTGGAGGATTAGCTCAACTCTAGATTACTGTCATATGTCCCGTCCCTATCTAACATCTGTCAATGTCATACAGACTTGAAATAGCGCGCCATTCTGGCGGGGTCAGTAGCACTGGGCTTTTAAGTTAATTACTATTAAAAAAAAAACATAGTAGATTTTTGTTAATTTACTAATATTTCCTTGAACCTTTGATAGTCAAATGGCGGGATTCGTACTCTCGACCTCGAGATTGGTACTCTGTAGCCCAAACCATTAAATTATATTAGTTGCGTAAAAGTATTATAATATAAACTTTTTACCTGTGGATTGATGAGCGCTTTCGTCATAGCGGAACGCATGAGGTCCCCCATGTTGTTGAATTCCATTAGCATCTGCACATAACCCTCGCACTCCTGCACCGCGATACGATAACTGTCCGATGTGGTCTGTGTACCCCAACTGGAATAGACAATAAAAAATCATCAATTTTGTTAACTACATATTTTTAGTTCTGAATGATAATAACAGCATTTTCCAAAGTGTTTCATCAAGTAAGATTTCTCAAGTCTACGATAACTTTACTACTAGCTTTTGCCCGCGACTCCGCCCGCTTGGAAATGAAAAACCAAACAAAAGCATGTAGCCTGTGTTCACAAGACTATGTTCTATATTTATGCCATCATCAAAATGTAAATTACATTTTGTGTTTTAGGATGTCTATGTTTATTCAAACACTTATGCCAACAATAAACTTTGGTAAACCTCCTTGAAAAACATGTCAAGGTAGATGACAACGAACATGACATCATACATACACTATTTGTCCAAACAATAACGAAATTATTTTCTCTTGGTTTATGTAGACCAAGGTCCTTGGCCCTACCCTGTCCGGGGTGCCTAGTTACTCAAGCTTAATCAACGCATTACATCAATAGTGTAAATTCAAAATGTATATTAAAAATGACCTGTTCTCTCTAAAATGCTGCAGAAGTCGCAATATGAGTCTGGGCATCATTGCCTCAGCCACGCACATCAGTTCTGCGGGCGCTGCACCCGTCCGCGGACACTTGTTGCCATGGTTACTGCAGAATCTAAAAAAGAAACAAAAACATGCATAACAATGAAAAGGTTACTAACGACCACTGGCTATTAGATATTTGAATATTGGATAGTGTTAATTTTTCATAGACATAGACCTTGTTTTGTCTAATGAAAAATAAATATTGTGTCAGCAATCACAGTATATTTTTGAATAAATATTTCTATAATAAAAAGCCCTAAACTTAAGATACGCTTTAGGCTGTACATTTTCACGCTATCAAACTTAAGTAGTATATAATTTGTGAAAAACCGTTATGCGGGAAAGGGATAAAAACTACAAACTGACAACATTATGGAAGCTAGGTTGCCGTGGTAGCAGTAATTGTTATCCAATGTCAAAGGCCTTTGTTAACATTTATGCATTTGAATTTCGACATTTGAAAATTTCACAAAGGTAAACAATAAAATACAGTTTTTATTGTCTTAAATGTATTACATAAATGTACTAGGATATCATACACCTAGCAGCAGCTATCCGCGAGTTTGATTAACGAGGACGCATTATCTAGGCGGGACACGGCCAAGGCCGGGAGCAAGGCCGAGGTGAAGTTCATAGACGTCGTAACTGAACTGTATTGTTTGAACACTGATCTAGACATCGAGTTCTCAATAAAATCTAAATTATAGTTACTAACTTAATAGGGAAAATAAATGTTATTAATAACCTAGATTTAACTAAGATAAAAATGTTATATTACTCCATATATTTTGTTTAGAACTACGACAAATATGACCCTAAATATATATCTGAGTGTGAAATATTAATATATCTTACAAAGACAGACTTATCGATAGAAAAACATGGACAATCGCTGTATGTCTATTCACTAGACTTGACACTTCTAGTGTTCTAGGGCATTGGCCTGTAACATCGATATATCTCATTCTAGTGCATTCTTGTATTCTTATAACAAACAAGTAATAAATTCTATCTAATTAATGGATCATTAAACATAATAGTGCAAGACCATAGTGATCGAACACCAAATATAGAATCCGTAAGCGACTTTCCTGTTTACGACTGGGAGCCGGTGGAGCGTGACGTCATTCACGCCCTCGCAGACAGAACAGAAAATACATGGAGAATTACATCAACTATTTTTAATTCAGCAACTACATCTGTTTAATCAAAGATCATCGAAAACAAAATGACTGCACGAAATCTTAAGATAAGAAAATATCAATAATTTGTTTATAAATATTCGTAAAAAAATAATCAGTACAAATAGCTTAAAATTGATAAGGTTTTGAGACCATGAAATTTAAATAGCATCTCAATTTTTAAGGTTCGAAACAAAGACTTATATTTTCATGTTGGAACCACTCTTTGCATCTCTTATTCTGATATACAGGATCTATTATGCAGATATGTGCACGAGGCTCTTTCATATAAGGGCTTTATCTGGCAGTTGTGATTACAGGAAAATATCGACAGACAGACATCGTGACAAACAGGATTCAAATGTTTTTACACGCACTTGGTGTGTGGATGAGAGAACGGGATCCTCATTCCAATTAAGGGTTGAACCTGATATTGATCGCTTGTCGATGCATAACGGATAGTTCAATCTTCACAAAAGTGCAGTTGAAATCTTTTTGGCTACCCCTACTTTTGTATGTTAAGTCTTTATTCCATTGCACTCACCCATCCTCCTTCATAACAGAATTATCCCCGCAATCACAAGCCCCTCCCGCCTGTGAGAGGAACATGTTGAAGTCGTGCGTGGAGTGGTCGCCGCGGTGGAAACAGTCCCTACAGATGGACATGCAGGGGGAGATGCCACACGTGCGGCAGCGGTACGCCACCACGCGAGGTATCCACACCAGGCCGCATTTGTCGTGCTTGTCATAACTGCGCACTGTAGACAAAGATTTAAATACATTATAGATAGCTCATGCATTTAAATCATATTTGTGAGTAGAAAAAACTGTAGTAGCAAAAGTTATTAAACCTGTACGATCGTGTTGTGAGAAAAAAACACATTCTCATATATTTAATTAAAATAAATTAACATATATCTTTATACATTCGATGACATTTAACAGATAGGCATCATGATAAAGAACGGTAGCATTTAGTATCTTTAGATATTCTCAGTCTTGAAATTATTTCTTTGACTTTATTCGCCACAGCTTTTGTTTGAACATAACGACTTTACTATAAAATTTCTAGGACCTTTCCGAAGAAAATAAGGTTCGTATTTCCTATCTCTACCAATACCAGAACATAGAAACTCTCCTGAGGTTTAACTCATCATTATTAACTGATGGTTAACTACAACAACCTAGCTGTGCCGGTTATAACTTAAAAATCACAAGTCAACACTAAGAAGGAACTCCCCGCTTGGCTGATTTGCGAGGTGTGAAATCATCACTTAAGCTATTTACATAAGTATGTAGTAAGTATTAAATGTTACCCGAATTAAACATGTAAATTACTTTTATTACAAACGTAAAACATTTCTCGTTCGAGTGCACAACCTTTTTAAAAACAATTTCTTTAGTTAACAAAATTCCATTGATAGAAATGCTTATTGGTAACTTAGTAACTTTGAAATGTGATCATTTTTCCTTCTTTACTCGTATAATTATAAGGTGGGTAGTCATTAGACGTTGCGTCGTGTGTCCGTCATATGTCAGTGTGACCGTTAGTGTCGTGGCCATATACAAACAATGCCTAAACTGCAATTAGTTGGTGCGCGTGCAAGCCGTTTGTCATGCGGAACGGTCGCCGTGCACACTATTACATAAATACAGTGCAAATAGACATTAAAACCTTCCCAGATAATTATAAATCTTCCTCCTAATGATGATGATATCTGAATCTAATCATATTTAGTGGCAAAAAATGTTCATATAGATTTACTCTCGCGATGACTAGACAAACATTTTAGCTGTCACGATGACTCAGTTCCATTTCTATCTCAAAAGAATATTAGACGATGAATTGCGTCAACTTCTTGTTAATTTTACTCTGCAAAAGAAAACATCTTATTACTTACTAATATTATAAATGCGAATGTTTGAATTGATCACTATGAAATTTGGCATAGATGTAGAGGATGGTCTTGAAGAACACATAGGCTCCTTACTTTTGTTTTTTCTTTAATTCCACGCGGTCGGAGTCGCGGGCGACAGTATGTAATAAAGACGGGCAAGGGACAGAGAGGACAGTGGTTCCTAGCACGTAATTATAACCGTTAACATTTGCAATATAACTAGTATTAAAATACTGACCTTTCCTTTTTCAAAGAGATAGAAAAAGAAATGGCAATGTTTTCTACAAGTATTTAAACAGTGAAAACACACAGGATACTATTGTTAAAAGGTACATTGTTGACATTCAACGAATTTACACAGCTGCCTAGTAATGTTGTTTTGTCCTTAAATAGTAGACATGTTACCGATAAGCGATGCAATTAGCTTTCAAGTATTCAAATTGAATGAAAAATCTAAAAGACACTTGCTATACAAATACCCATAAACTTTATTAAATTTAGAAACAAAAGTCGCACTCTCTAGTTACCGTTTATTAAAAAATCTTACTAATATTATAAATGCGAAAGTTCAGATGGATGGATGCATGCTTGTTAGAGTTTGTAGCCTAAACTGCTGAACGGATTTCGATCAAATTTGGCATAGACGTAAAGAATAGTCTGGAAGAACACATATGCTTCTCACTTTTGTTTATTTAATCCCACGCGGACGGAGTCGCGGGTGAAAGCTAGTTCGTCATATGACTACATCTTTAGTTTTTTTTTGTCATTATTCGAAATTCAAAAGTATTCAGTTATAAACCAAATAGAGAACTCCAAGATCCGAGCACAAAGTTTAATTACAATTAATGGATACTACAATAGTATTCAATGCCTTAAAATAATTCACAAAATGTTCCAACTCCCAAGAAAATAAACACTAAGAATATCATACAAATATTACTGTAGGCATCGACCTAGACTTTAATACAATAAGAAACTAGGACAACGTCGGATGAAAAGGGTAAGCCAATCGGAAATTCCCATGACCTAAAACTTACTCTATAAGAACACGACCGACATTAAATACTACATCTATTGTAAGATAGATGTAGAACTAATCTTACTAATATTATGAATACGAAAGTTTAGATGGATGGATGGTGTTCCGTACGGATATCCCATTCCCCCTTAGAGATGTTGGCGACCACCGTGGAAAAAAGATGGATGGATGGATGTTTCTTAGCGTTTGTAGCCTAAACTGCTGATCAGATCTCAATAAAACTGGGTATAGATGTAGAGGATAGTGTGGAAGAACACGTAGACTACTTAGTTTTGTATTTTGATTCCACGCGGACGGACTTGCGGGCGAAAGCTAGTTCCAAATAAATGCCTTGCTTTTAAATTTGGGTAAATTACGAGATAGAGTCTAGTGAATCAACACCATTAAGATAGCACTGCACATAGTATATCTAGGTAGGGGATAAAAAATGACAAGGCCCCCCAATTAACCGGGGCAGCCAGGCGGGCAGATGGGCGTGAGTTATGAAGTCTCGGGCGACAACTGGTTGTTGAACCTCGTTGAAATTCGCTGACTCGTGGTAACGGTCATAGTCACAATCCCCAGTCTCCGACAATCAAAAATGCTTGTTACGTATCTTATGAGTTAATTATTATAAGATGTCGAAGACAACAATATTAAATAATCTTCCTAATTCGAAAAAACGGCACTGAAATTGGCCCAGGACAGTACAGGTAGACCCATTGACTTAATTGACAGTTCATTCTTAAAAATTGGGGACAGGATATCACAATGGGACCAACTAAAACACTCGCGAAGAACATCGTATACTACTACAAAGAGGAAAGATTTGTATCTTTGCAAGTATTGAACTAACTCAAAAATCACTAGGCCGAATTCAAAATTACTTTCACCTTCAAAAAACTACGTTATCCTTGAGTAACAAGCCTATGTTCATTTTTTTTTTCAATACCACAGGGACAAAGTCCCGAGCAACAGCTGGTATAAGATATAAAAAACACAGCAGCCAAGCACTTTTCGTAAAAATATATAATACTCGAGATCATAAATTACACTGGTCTTGCTTGAAATATATTTATGTTGTACGATAAACATCAAAAAGAGACATTTTTAAGATGCATTACGTTTAAACATTTGATTTTTTTTTACATTAAAACTGAAATGGTGAACTTGAGGTCTTATTTTCCTCGCCCTTTGGCATAATTACCCGTGTTTGCTCAAACGTAAATACAAATTAAACAAGTAACAAAAGTTTGTTATGTAGTCTCTGTTTTCGATCACTCTGATGAAATCTATTTAGGTCACAATGATTATGAATTCTGGCTGACATCCAAATGGTGGCCATAAAAATCTCACAATCTAGTCTAAGCCAAAACTAACGACCGAATTCTGAAACGAATCTTAACCTTTTTGGCTTCAAAAGTGCCGTATACAATCTGTCCGAAGTTAAAATTTGAGTGGAATTTTGTATTTAAACGTGACTTTATCATTGTCACATATTTAAATGTCGTTTCAATATTTAGCCGCAAGTGTTGTATGTAACTTAGCTTTCATTTTCTTGCCAAAATACTTCGATCACGAATAAGTTATATCTGATCGAAGCCAAAGTATTCCACTTTGACAGAGTTTAACGAAATATATCAATTAATATGTTCGTCAATTCCTAAAGAAATGGTCTGTATAACAGAACTAATATTTTAGAGGGGGTGAATGGATGGGGGAAGGATGTTGAGCGAGGCGATGAGACGACTACCCAATAACGCAATCAATATAGGGTGGTTAGTCGACGCAAATTATTTAAACCTTGTATTTGTATAACTTAATTCCAAAATTCAAATCGAAATATTTACCTTATAGAAAAGTATATAGTGTAAACAAAATATTACGTGAAAAATATTACCATTTTATCTAAACGAAGTGAGAAGTGATGTTACATCATTTAAGTAGCTTGAAATTCAATAAAAAGTTATAAATCGGCGGAGTGTGGAAGACAAATGGCTTTGTTTGCTGTTCTGCCCGCAACTACATTAAACAAGTTACTGCAGAACTAGGGTTACCATCTCTAAAAGGAATAGGCAAACTTACGATATCTTGAATATCACCAAAAAAGGGACCACACTACTTCATAGCAATAACATAACTCACGCCTGTAGACTAGAGGGGTCGGTAGCTACCTACGTACGTACGCATACTTGCATGTCGATTTTAGGTGCTCTTAAGACCGCCTTTCCTGCTTAATAATATACATAATGAAAACTTCTACTTTGTTGTTAACATGAATAATTAAAACAAAGACGAAATTAATACTGATAGTTTTCAGAACGTAGACGTTGAATCTTTTGTTTACAACAACACCCTACTAGTTTTGTTATTAAATTATTATAATACATAAATGACGTATAGACAATAAATAAAAATGAAATGAAAATGCTTTATTGTTTCACAAAAAATTATTAATAAATAGAAAAAAGGAAACAAAGACTACACATTGCTTTGAACAAAGCACATAATCAAGTCAAGTCAAAACATATAAACTGCTCAAAGACAAAAAGGACCACAAACATAAACAACTAGACAGTGCACATAAATCCGCGTTGCTAACAATCGCCCTGCGACTAAGTCGATCATTGGAAGACAAAAAGAGGCCTGTTTATTCTTAGAACTGGTCCTCACATCCGAGGGGAGCAGGATAACCATTACACGACGGATACGCGATACACATACCTAAGCCGCTAATAAAATATAACTTAAATACATTTATAATCTATGGAAATATATAAAGCTATAAAAAGCGCTTACAGCACACAACATTTCTGCGTTCAGTATAAATCTACCTAATTTATACTTTAGATCAACTTTAAATAAAGTCCGAAACATGATGGTTCTTTCGTGTCGTTGATGTTCTAAAGGCTTTTACAATTGCATCTATCTTTCTCCTGTTTTGTTTTGCGATGGGGTTAAGTTGCGCGATCAGGGTAGGGTAGTATGCGATAGACACGTGTTCGATCAGCTGTTCACTGTTGCGAGGTCGACGGCCGGCGACGGCGGCGGCGCGATCGCTGACCGGTACAGTAGCGGCCGCACTACAGTCAACGAACTCCGGGATACTGGGGCTCTCCAAACTTGTCCTGCGGCAACGACACGGACCCAAATTCGTGGCTGACTCATTAGGAAAATGTGGAGATGATACCATGTTTTTTCTGCATATCATTAGTACTCTTCGAGATATTTTGAAACACAACCGCCATTACTCTTTATTACGCTTTATTCTCCTCTACAACCGGAAAAGTTAAGTAATTAGCAGCTAACATTTTTTTGAAGAGTTGATATTGGATAAGAAGAAAGTCAAGGACATTGTTAGCGGGATAAAACGCAAGTGACTATTTCACACCCGACATCTTGCGTCTTACGATCTTACTCCAACGATCAAGGTAATTGGTTCAATATCTGAACCACTTGTAATGTGACTTTCTTTCATGCGAAAGTACTGTAGTAATATTTTTACCATTGTGAGTAAAGGTCAAACATCTATACAATTCTTGCAATATTAAATATCCGAAAACCAAGTATTAAAATTTGTACAAATATGTGACGAGGAAGATTGACATGCAACATTCCAGGTCGTTGTAAAAGAGGTCTATTTAAGGTGTGTCTGCGAACACAAAAAACAACTGCTTCAGACGGACGGACGGACGAGTTTAATTAACTAGGAACTTGTTTTATTTTATTGTAAACTATTTTTACCGCGATGCTGTAACTCACATTCTATGTTTCTATTTCTCGTGCAACCCTGACCACTAATCAATTGAAAGATAATTCCTGATTGGAATCTACACTAGCTGTCACCCGCAACTCCGTCCGCAGACAATTAAAAAAATCTTAATAGCCTGTGTGTTCCAGACTATGTTCTACATCTATACAAAATTTCATCCAGGTAGTAACAAATATCCATCCATCCATCTAAACATTCGGATTTATATTAGTAAGAAATTAACTATGATCTTTCTTTGCTTGTACCTAATTTCTATAACCTTTTCAAATCGTACAGGTAAAGCCCAACGGAGCCACAAAAACATTTAAGAAATGTAGCGAATAATTTTTAGCAGCAGGTGTATTTCCTATGGCCTTGATTAATTTCTTCGCCGGTATAATATGTTTGTGCAAGTCAAAAATATTTATTTTCGGGTCTGGATGTTTTATTGCTCTGCGTCAGATTTCGGAGGAAAAAAACTCAAGTGCTTCGGTAATAGAGAAAATGATCGGCCCAGTATTCTTTGTATAGTTCTTTTCAAATAGATTGGCGGCCTCAATTCATCGACTCATTGCACATACAACCAAAATTGTGTTCTGCGCAGAGACTTCCACGAAGTTACCAGTCTCCAAGATATCTGATAAGTACTATACATGATATTACTAATTATATTTTTTCAATGACAATGAACGGAATAACAATGTTCTTGTACTAGTGGGCCGGCAACGGAGACATGGGCCAGAGAAAAGACAAAGAACAGCAAAAATCACTGACGTACATTCCTTTAAGACACATGACGCACATGGTCGTGTTATTTAGGACTTTTTTACTTTTGTTCGCTGAAGTAAACGCCACTGGACACTCGAATATTGTATTCGTCGTGAGTTTGAATACAAACAAACAGTTTTTTTCATCGTTATTTGCGTGGAGTTGATGAATACAAATGTCAGTATAATTCAGTTGAACGATGCAAATGTATTCTCCGCACCTTTATCATTTATTACGTGTCCCAGGCGCATGTTAAAGCATTGTCTGAGATAAATGTCTGTCAATCAGCTTACTTGAAGTTGACATATACAGTAGAACCTCGATAACTCAAATCTCGATAACTTAAAAACCTCTATAACTTCAAAAAATAATATGTTTTCTTCCCATCAGAGCCCAAAACGTCTACAATATAGACCCTTGAT
>DVQH01002155.1:0-10624 GCA_018231625.1 Papilio phestus | reverse complement strand
TGATGAAAAAATCATTTTATGTAGTCTAACAATAATTATTACATTAAATCTCCCAATATTATTTATTCTTTAATGTAAATAGAAACATAAATTTTAACAAATAACAAATTGAAACTCGACCCATAAAAATAGACGGTAAGCGGCAATCCTCCGCCAGTATAAACCTGGTGAGAGCAAGTCGTCCGTCCGTCAGGATTAGCTTTAAGCTCCCAGCTAGACTAGAATCATAAATTGAACATATAAAAGTGTTTAATAAAAGGTAGGGAATGTAAAAAAAATGTGCAAACAAGTCCGCAAACACGTCGGTGCGGTTTGAAGGCAGCGTCCGGATTGCGCGGGGTGCGGGGTGCGGGGCGCGTTGCGGGTCGGGGGCGGGCGCGGAGGCTCGGGCGCATTCCAGCCTCCGCGGCCACGACGTCACCCGGTGCATTCCTCACAACTAGCTTTTCTCATACCTCCGATGCGAAAGAAAGCGCGCCAGAGATCCGTGCAGCCTTGCTTTACCTTTAGATACCTTTTTGTAAATACCACTGCGATATTTTTACGATATTCTCTTTTATAACCTTGTTAGTATACATAAAAAAACCTCTCTGGAGCCAAGACCTTTAGAGACATCGACATTAGATTTTGGTTCACAGGCTTCGGTTTGGTTTCGATCATTTTCAATGCCTAATTTTATTTTTAATTCCATTTGGGGAAATTATAGGTGTTTTAACAAAACCCATGGGTCCATTTGTTCCATCCATTGTCCAAATTTAAACAGTGACAGTTCCGGGCCGGGATCTGGAAAAAGAACAAGGGAAAAACCCAAAGCCCGGTGGCAGGATGACATAATAAAAATAGCAGGGAAAGGATGGATTAAAGCAGCTACAATCAGGGAAAAGTGGAAACAAATGGAGGAGGCTTATACCCGGCAGGGGTCATAACAATAATTAACTTTTTTAATGTTATTTGTTATGTTATGTTATGTAATATGTTATGACAAATAAAGGCTTATTATTATTATACTGTTCAACAGGTATCAATGCCCTTGAAGTTGATACGAGTTACATAGGAGTTGCATTCACTAATTCCGCTTCAGTGATTATGAGAATATGGTAGCGGAAGTAGAGCAAAGCAAAGGGCGTAGGCTCGACCATGACATACACGGACACTGGCCAAACTGAACATTTTAACACTTAGGACTTATTGATTACGTTAATCGTCTATACACTTCTGCTGGTCTTATTAAACGTCCTTAGTTCTTTTAACTCCTTGATAATTGTTATAATATAAGTTGCATCAAAAACTCTTCCAAATATTATGTACTCTTTCTATCTAATAACCCTAAAATCACGAACAGTTTGATAACAAACTAAATTGTAAGCTAAGCAAAACAAAGACTAATTTGAAATAGTTAGTTACAAAATTCTAATGCGACTATGCTTTCTTAGGGAAATAAGACAATATTCATATAGAAAAAAATACGAGTATACATACTTTTATGTCGTTACAGTATTTAAATAATATTATAATCATTTTAACGGAATTTAAAAACTTGTGCTGATCTTTTAATTTCCCATTAAGTATTATTACGATACAAAATAACGTTAATGTTTTACGGTAATTACAAACCTAAATAAATAAAACCGTTTAGGAGTCTTACTTAACATAAAGAAAGAAGCTTTTAAAAGCTTCAACCTTTTATTTATGAGAGAACCTGTTCGGAGTATGACATTTACGTCTCTTCCTGCAATACTTATTGAATCCATTAATGTTAACAAATTAATAAAATTATGTAATCGTATTTGTAGCAAAACATATTTAAAAACTTGTGACATTAAATATCTGAATGTGTACCAAATTCCAACTGAAAAAAAATACATGTTAAATTGAAATTATGTACATCTATCATACTAAATGTGTGTTGGTACGCAATTCATGATCGGTTACAGTCAACTGCCCTCATGTCGTGCTTACAGCTTAACGGTTGTACATAATGATAACTTATAAGAAAATGTAAAGGCCGTAAAGTTCAGGTCTTTGCCGAGGACAAAGTCCGAAGTGGGGCGAGGGATGCGAGGCAGGCGAGGGATTCGAGGGACGCGAGGGGAGAGAGTCGCGTGCGCAGCGCGATCCGTCCCTGGCGAGAGCAACGCCCCCGTCAAGGGCGGCGACGCTGCAAAATTCTGCAAGTCGGCGGCGGCGGCGGCGGCGCGGCGGCGACTCAGTGCACCGAGCCCCGCCGCGGCGGTCCCGCGCTCGCGTCGCCGCTCCGCCGTCATTGTGCGCGCGCGCACCACCTACCCCATGTTAAATAACAGTTATTTCAGTCGTTAATCGATACTTTGCGATTCCGCGACTCGATTCACTCGCCTCACTCTCTGTGACATCACACTGGCGCCAAATAAATAAAAAGAATCGACTTTTGTTCTCACGGTGCGCTCGTATCATTGTTTTTGTACATTTTTCCCGAAGACGTGATGAAAGTAAATGCTTTATGAATGAACAGGAACCGAAAACGAGTTTTATAAATGAAAGTGTTGTGTTATGAATTAGTGCAAATGACGATCAAGTTGGGATCTATCGCCTGAGAAGCTTCCACAATGTTGGACACACGGAAGTTGCCCAGACGCTCTATGTCGCTCCACGGTTCGTATGTGAAATAAGAAAATTATACAAAAATTATGCCATAACTACACAGTCTAATAAGAAAGTCTGCAATGACCATTTAGCATTTTCAAAACTATATTTATTACCGGTCAAATCGAGGAAACTCAAGAAAATATAGAGAATAAGACTCGTAATACCCAGTAGATTACGTGCTTTGTGACAAATGTAAACATGTACTGTATTTCAATAATTATAATATTAACAGTAGAAAGTTTTCATTTATAAAACTACGCTTTTCGTATCAAATTCGTTTTATGTTACGTCGTAAATAAATATTAAAATAAGTTATATCGTCATTCGGAAACAGGAAATTAGAAATACGGTAGACATGTATTTTTCAGTCATAGTTTATACCTATAATTTTTTTTGACGAATATATCACAAACAAAACACAAACTTCAATTCAACATTTTTCATTTACTCAAACGTGACTTGAAACCGCACCTTTACGTTTACTACATCTCTCTAAAATAGAGCTCAATATAACAAAATGTTATTTATGACTACGGTAATTACATTTATTTGCGTTAACTGCTTGCTTTAAAGACAGCCATAGTTTCATGGTGTTTTTAAGTTGGCGAAGCGTCAAGTGCGCTCAACCTGAGCTTTTTTAACAGTGTACTTAACTTGAGTACCCCCAGAGACTTCTTGTTGGTTCAACTATATTGTTATAAACATCATCAAATAATAATACCGTAACAGTTTAACCTACATCTACACTTCATTACTAATATTATAAAGAGGAAAGATTTGCACTTTTGTATGTATTAAATTATTCGTGGACAAGTATCGCCAGCGTCGAACAACTTTTTCGCTTGGCACAGGACAGGGTGAGATTCGCTGAGCTGACGGCCAACCTCCAGTAATGGAGAGGCATTAGAAGAAGAAGAAGATGTATTAAATAACTAAAAATTATTGGGCCGATTTAAAAAAGATCTGTCACCATTAAAAAGCTACGTTATCAGTGAGTAATATAGGATATACAATGAAGTATTACTTTTTAATTAGATAATTAATAACAACATTATTAATAACAAGCAACAGTTAGTTATAAATAAATGTATGTAAGCGGAATATTATTTCGTCATAATTGTTATACAACTGAATAAATTAATTCAATGCCCTCGCTTCAATTTAGCAACTGTATACTTTGAGATCGGTTTGCTGAATTATTTTAAAATAATAGAAACAATGTAGAATTTCAGTATGCGACAGCTGTTCAAATACACTGAAGTGTGCTGTATGCTTCGGAACTGATGTTTTTGTATAAATTCTACAGAAATATGTATTAAAAGGAAGAGCATAGTCGCGCCGAATAGTAGTATTTACAATTATTTTATTTATAAAATGTACACTAAAAGAATAATAGTACTGTATACGAAAACATATAGTATTGTTAAAGTGCGTCATACACATTTTTTACATCCAATAGAAGAAGAAAAAGAAGGTAAAACTTAATGTAAATACCTATTGTGAATATCGCATTTTGCAAGGTTATAATAATATAAATTTCATGATGATTATTCCAACATATCACTGGAACGGAAAACTTAGATATTTAGCTCGATTAATTCTTGCTAATTAACCATGGTAGAATCGTGAGGAACACGTTTAACATGTTTTACGAGGAGGGTTTATTATCTTTGTAGTGAATGAAATCCTTAAATTAAACTTTGTGACTAATAAAGTATGATAAAATAGGCGACGCATCACGTTGGCTAATAACTTGGTCAACTGTAATAGGAAACTAGTGATTTATGTTGTAGTGCGTTTTATATCGTCAATATTAGTTGCGCAAACATTGTGTCTAGTGAAATGAATTCGAATACCTCTGTTAGTCCGAGCGTGCAAGTCATAGATTCAAATCATCGTTATACGTCTTGTAATTTAATTATAGCCTGAACACTGATAAAGTGATAATTATTCCCTCCTTTAACTGTTGCCGTGAACTTTGCAGGAAGTAGGAAGTGATTCAATACGCCATACTATCAAATTTAATATGAATTGGTGATTTGTTTGTTAGCATGAGAAATAATGGTAAAATTGGTCGTGACCTTGAAAAAGTTACTTGCTTTGGATTTAAAATATAATTTCATTCAGCGGCTCTAATTATTTTTTTTTCTTAGTTGTTATAAATGTTTGGTTTTTATTTACAACTGTAATTTTCTCTTGCAGATCGCATCCACAAGAGTGACGCAGAAGATAAAAGCCTTTCAAACGATGAAACACCTCTTCCTACTTGTCCCCGACAACCTCCTGACGGGGTGGAGACTCCCTCTGATGTGGTAGACAAGGCTCCGGATTTACCAACGAGGCTACCCCCTCGACTTCCACCAGCTTTATATGCTGGAACGACGCGTCCAAGATTATCTTATTTATCAAGAACGCAAGATGCCAGAAGCGAAGCTAGCGTTAAGGATAAAATTGCCATGTTCTCTAATGACCTCGCAACTTCATCTGATCGCCTGGATAAGTGTGGAACACTGCCAGTTAGAACAAAGTCAACATTAAGAAACAATACACCGTCTTACTCAAACAGTTTTTCTGAAGTGTCTACATTAGACAGACGTTTGACGAAGTCTACAGATAATTTGGATGATACCCCCCGATCTTATAAGAGACATACAGATCGGCCAGAAGTGCTTGGAGCACTCGAAATAAGTAATAAGGAAGTTAAAAATAGCCGATTCTCACATTCCGAGCTTACAAAAATGCCTTTGTTCTACGGAAGTACAACGACTCTACCGTCCTCTGTTGATGCGTCTTTCAGTCGAAGTGTATATCACAGTAGAAGTGTAAGTGATGATACTAGCAACAAAAATGTAAGCGCTCATAAGCTAGAACATATTATAGAGCAAAGAAAAAAATCGTTATCGAAGCTTCGTGGCCTTGTAATCCCAGAAGTTCACTCCCCGATCGTTGACTTACCTGAAATAAAAGTGAAAGATTCCATCTCTAAACCATTCATTTTAAAATATAATCAAAACGACACGTATAAAAAAGATAATTTGACAATGACAAGATCGTTAAGTGTAAACGAAAATAAATGGAAAACTAATTTCTTGCCAAATAACATACCTAAATACTCACCTGCTTTCAAAAGAAAATCCTTGCAAGTGTACAGTCCCTCTTCACTTTCGAAGGAATCTACACCGGAAAGAAAATTATTAGAGAGAATAGACGTTCAAAATAAGACATACAATAAGCCAAGCCTTGCAAAAACCTTGAGAAGTACATTGGAATCAGGAAGCCTTTTGCAGTCACCTATTAAAGACTACAAAAATGCTTTAGGTGACATTCGTGATTACAAAAATGTGGAAATCAAAATATGTACTACAACTGAAATAGTTGACAGTGACAATGAGTCTGCTTTGAGTTCAGCCCAGTCAAGTTATCGTTCGTCAGCGTCCTCACCCATGCATCACATTGATGCTATAGAATCGGATAGCTCTCGCCTTTCCCCGAGAATTTCACAATACACATCTTATTCCCTGGTCAAGTCAGAAATTCCTTCTAAATCTTCAAATACAGAGAAGAGTTGTGAGGAATTTATCAAACGCAAAGTTTGCCGTTCTGTATCTTCAGATACTAATATATCTCTCAGTTCTTCAGCAGGATCTGCCGCCACTTCTGGATCACAAGCGAGCTGTAGTTCGCTTGAGAGTTCTGTTGCTGACTCAGACAAGAGAAAAGTTTCGAAAGTATACAACGTAGATACTATAAATAGAAGAAACATCTTAGCTTCAGCAAAATGCAGGAGCGGACGAGATATAAATCTAAAATCACCCGTTGTTGAAACAAAATTCTCCCATGAGTCTTACAACAGATCTCCTAGTCCTACACTGAAAACGTCTGAACGTCTTTCTACACTCACATCTTCAGTGAGTGCTATAACGAATAAAGGCGAGACCAGACGACGTAACAAGGTAATCGCAGAATCCGATTCTGACACCGACGACGATACTCATGCCAGAAACAGGAAAACTGAGTACAAAGCTTCAAGATTGAAACGAAACTCAAGTATTTCTAACAAGAGTAAACAAAACGAAAACAGCTATGAACCTTCAAAGATTGAGGAGGGATCGAAACTTAGCAAAGAAAAAATTATCCAGGAATCTAAAAAGACGATGTCAGAACACTCTGGTGAAAATAAATCAAACAATTTAGCCACACATACTCAATCAGTGCAAAGAAATAATGATATTCAAAAAAGGAAAGAGATTGAAACCCTTACATCAAAGAAAAGTGTTGTTAACAATATTGACGTTGTCGATAATGTGAAGCCTTTGTTGTCTTATGAAAAGTCCGATAAAATTGTTAACAACAAAAAGGAAGTAAGTAACAATAAAATTGACAGCAAATCTAGTGACCAGCCCAAGACTTCGACATCTATAATCAGGCTGAAGAAAGCTGTTGGTTCAGGCGTTGGAGTCATACTGGCTGGAGGCATGGACTGTGAAGCGAAGGACGTTACGGTTAGTATTACAAAGAGTAAACCTCATTTTCATTCTTACTAATGGATAGTGACTCGTATATTTTTGTAACTAATGTTAATAGTTAACTTTATATTTTACAGGTCCATCGAGTTTTATCTGATAGTGTAGCAGCAAAAGCAGGTCTGAAGAGAGGAGCAAAAATTAAAGCCATCAATGGCTGTACTATGATGGGTCTCACACACGCGCAGTCAGTCACAATTCTTAAGGTATTTTATAAAGTTAAATTATTAATATTACTGTCGAAATAATATGCATGCTAGTAAACACTCTTGGAATGTGTGCCTAACTTTCCATTTTGTTCACAGGAACAACGTTCAGAAGTAGTTATTGAAATAGAGAATGAAAATGCAGCGAACGACAGTGTAACGGGTTGCGGCTCTGAAAAAGGTACAGCATGAAATCTTATAACAGTAATAATGAAATTAAAAAACAATACAAGTGAAGTTTACCAAAATATTTTTATCTTAACAGCGGAGTCGAAGGATCGTCTGAAGAGAGTCGAAGTATCGAACAAAGAAGATAACAGCCCCAGTGATGTAGTAACTGTAATTGTGGAGAAGGCCGGCGGCGGGACAGGACTCGGTTTCGGCTTGGACGGTGGTCGGGATTCACCACACGGTGACCGGCCTTTGACTATCAAAAAACTCTTTGCAGGTACTTTATGACGCTTATTTATACTTGGGGTAAATGTGAAAAACAAGTTTCCATTCTATTAGCTTCGAAATATCGTGAATTTATTTAGAATACAGACTTTATAGCAGATGAAACTGTTTTAAATGTTGCAAAATTCTCGTTTGCATTTTCCAGGTGGCGCAGCTGCTCAAAGCGGTCGTATTCTAGTCGGTGCAGAACTGCTCTCTGCTGGAGGGCAGTCTATGGAGACATTCACACGAACCCAAGCTTGGGCAGCTTTGAAATCATTGCCCGCCGGTCCTGTTGCCTTGGTACTAAGAAACCCTAAGGGTACTAAAGCCTAATCTTAATATAAAACAAAAGCTGGTTAGATGTGTTATAGGTATGTATAGTTCATCTTACCTTGGCGTTCAGAGTATGTTCTTGTATGTAAATGTAAAAGGATCAAAATCTGCACGCACCAGGATAAGTTGAATTATCTACGGAGTTTTTTCTGAATGGAGATTGATTGGATCGGTTGCCCAAGGCGAATGAATGTGATGCTTGAAAGAGGCAGTATTTTGATGTTTAGGCATAGTACTATTGTAATCAGTTTTTCTACAAAAAACAGTAAAAATTATAAAACAAAATAGATTTAAGGTAAGACATAATAATTTTGATATGTAAAGCAACGACGAGTAAGTAACTTGTTACATGCATTAGTCAGTATTGTTTAGATTTTTGTAAATAGAAATAATTCTTATTTACTTACAACATTATCCTAACACGATACAAATGTATTTTCTTAAGTAAAGACCTTTTTAAGACTGTATCCCATTTTTGTTAAATTGTTTATTTATTAATTCGATTAATTTAAAACTAGTCTGTACAATGAAATTTTGTGATGTTAAACATTTCTTAATTCTAGGCATTGTACTTAAATGTAGGTATGGAGCAAAGAATACGATATCGATCTATTGTTGAGTGCCATCTCGAAATAAATGTCTAGAAATATATACTAACATTTTTAAATCATTTGCGAAATTTTATTTCATTTGGTACTACAACGATTAAAATCTCAATTTTATTAAGTAACTTACGTGCTTTGTAACCCTGTCAATGTTTGTAAGCATGTAACTGTAAAATAATATTGCTTAACCAATTAATTAAGTAAACAAACTATATAACATTCAAGGATGATCTTGCTTCAGTTTCCTTGCCATTAATATCCATGTATCCAAGCCGTATCTTACCACTAACTTAGATTGTAGAATTGCTTTACAAATAATTGTGTATAGTTTTTATTGTCATTTTTTTAATTGTTACAATATCTAAATCAACAGTACCTATTTAGTACTTATTTCGTATTACTTGAGAAATGTAAAAACCTATATTTATATTGATGAAATTATATTCTTGTAACGTTAATAAACATGATACATTTTTTTTGTTTTTTTTAAATTATATGGTAAGTTAAATCATTACTTTTAAATTAATGGCCATACTGTTTTAATATTAATAAACAAGCTTATGATAGTCATTCCTGCAAAAAACAAAAGAACTCTGCATATAATTCCAAACATAAACTAACGAACTATACAGTTTGTACAAATAATTTAAAGTCGTGATGTTGCAAATTGCAATAAAGTTTGATGCAGATGAAATGCAGTTTCTCTGCAGAACTTACTGCACCATTCACTTTAAACTTCCAATATTTATAAGAGTTATCTGTGAAAAGAAAACATTTATTTTAGTTTGATGAAATGTAAAAAACTGACGATAACCTCACTTACGGTCTCATGGCAAATGTCAGTGTACGAGAACAAACGAAATTACCTAGCAAAACTAGGTTAACCTTGACTCTAACGTTCTAATTCTAAAATTCCAATCTTGTTATTAGAATCTTACTGTTGTCAAGAATCCGTAAGTTTAGATGGATGAATGGATGTTTGTTAGAGTTTGTAACCTTAACGGCTGAACAGATCTTGATCAAATTTGGCACAGATGTAGATGATAGTCTGAGAGAACACACAGGCATACTTTTGTTTTTCTTAATAACACGCGAAGTCGCGGGTGAAAGTTATGTTAATAAAACATAAACATAAGTGAAAAATTGTTTTTTGATGGAGTACAGTTAACGAATACTGTATTTTTAAACACTTTTAAGTGTAGTTTCTATATTTAGCAAAATTAGTAATATGGACCCAATTAACGGTGTTCGTATGCAGTAAACACTGACGAATATAGCAACAATGAACAAGGTTGTTGTGCTAAATATTGAAAGCAGTAAAGAAAATTAAAATTATGGTAATAAACGAGATTCGTATCGATATTTTAAATTAAAAATAATTGGTGTTGATGTTAAGGTCTTTTTATTAAAGCCTCGGGCTATATTTTGTTTTTTTTTGTATGTCTTATTTAAAAACAAAATAATGATTGTATACGTAGAATTGAAAGTGACAACTACGAACAGTTTAAAAGAAATAACTGCAAAAAACGCATAAACGTATTTTTATGTCGTCCATAACACGTTGATAATGGAATGGAATATTCATTTTTTCTATTGAATAAAGAATACTTGTTACTCCAAAAATAATTTAGCAACATTTTTTGTTATACATTCAATTAATACAGTCATATATTACACTAGCTGTTGCTCGCGACTTCGGCCGCGTGAAATTACAAATATAACCTATTACGTTCGCCCTTTTTTCAATCTATTACCAAAAGTATTAACTTAGTAGTAATCTACGTAATAACAGAAATCTACCGATGCAAGATTCCAAATTTCTAAGCCCGGTAACTTGTAAGCTGATTTTTCGGTTACCCTTATTGTTTGTGTTCGCGATATCTTCTAAACTATT
>DVQH01002154.1:0-10624 GCA_018231625.1 Papilio phestus | reverse complement strand
TTTTTTGGTATTGTGCCATCCACGTTTTTGTACTGTGAGAGTTATGCTACTTCTATTGTGCTTAAATTTGAATCCATTGTTGTGATTTGAATTTGTTACCAATTCAAATCTAATTTTTTGTGTTATGATTCAAATCTTATTTGGTTCAAATTTTGTGCATAAATCTTTGAATTCTCCATCAATTTGATTCGGAATTCGACCTTTTCTAATTCTCGCTCGATTTAATTCCATTTGCATAACCCTTCGAATTAACTTGTTTGATCTTGGCGGCTTTGTCGCCGTTTTTTACAAGAGGCAAACGGCGTTTTAGTGTCAATTTTTGGTATAAAAAATTAAATATAAAAAAGTTGTTTGTTGTGTTGTGATTTGAAACAGTCAAAATGTTGGCCATCAAATTATTAAATGCAAATAAACAATAATTGTATATTTCAATTTTTTTAAATTTAAACATATATTTTCAATAAATTTTTATTAATGTTATTTCTGAGTACAATAAAGACAAAAAAATTTAAAGACATAAAAAAAGTTTTTGAATACAAATCCAATTTATTTAAGTGAAAGTATAAAGTGTTGAACTTTGTTTATAATGTAAATCTAACTATGATAGAATCCAAAGAATAGAATTAATTAGTTCAAAATTAGTTTATGAATTGTGTACTTATGTGTAACACTGGCACCTGTCAACCACCAAATCGTCAAATTGCTTAACCTTTACGGTTAAAGGTTTGGGGATAAAACGAACGGTGGCACGCTTGAAGCGACTGGGTCGGCAGCACCCTTTGCCTTTTGCACACTGCCCGGCACAGTATCCAAGTTTCATTTCACGCAATCCATTGGTAGTAAAAAAATGATAAGTGGTATCGAAAGTTTTGTGATGCAATCGACATGGGCCGGTTACCTCCGAAGTGTTGCCAACCAAATCAGACGGAAAGTTGAGTGCGCGCTATTTCAACGAGAAATTAGATTTTTTGTTAGTACTATTATTTTTAAACAATAATTAATAAACAAAACTAAAATTTTGGTGTTTTAATAATTAAAATATATTAGTCAGTAATTTGTATATGTTAAAATTGTCAATATTTTTTATTTAAGAATGTATTAAATTTAATGTATTAAATGAATATATATGAATAAGTTACTGAAATATCTTCATGTCATATTAATGGAAAATACAACATTTTGTTGTTTTCTACATACCTTATTTTATTCTTAAACAATTTCATGTTGTGTCACTTGGCCATTTTGCACTGTAACAGTTAAGCTATTTCCACTGTGCTTAATCCTTAACCGATTCGAATCTGATTTTCACTGTTGTGCTTCGTATCCTTAACCAATTCGAATCTTACTTTTTGTGTTATAATTAGAATCTTATTCTCACTCCATCTGAATTTTGTGCATAACTTTTCGAATTCTTATTCAATTTGATTCAAATTTTTGATTTTTTCAATTCTTACTTGATTCAATTCGATTTTTTGCATATTCCTTTGAATTATTCTTCTAAAATATGACCTCGGCGGTTTTCCCGCCGTTTTATACAAGAAGCATACGGCGCTTTAGCATCGATCATCTTGTATAAAATTCATTGTTAATTTTATTCATTGTACTTATTATTTTATTTATTAAAAATTTGGTTAATAAATCTATTTATTTAATTTTTAAAAATTAATTTTTAAAAAAGTGTGAATTAAGTGTTTGAATATGCACTAGCAAGTTCTAACTTGAAAAATAAATTTAACTGTTAATTTATAATTTTAAAAAATTAATTACCTGACGTTTGAGAGTTTTGTTCAAGCTATCCTCTTCTTTTGGTGCAACATAGACAATGAGCATGTGTTGCATATAAGTTTCGGGAATTATCTGTTTAGGGTCGAATTGTGGGCTGTGTGGGTATGCTACCACACTGAGCACTGGTCGATCGCGTGGAGCCCACGACATCAAGGCCAAGCTGACATCGAAAGTGATCAAGCCACTTCGGCGTGCATCGATCACGATTCGATCCAAAACACGAGGCTCTGGTTTGAGCCAACCATAGGGATACTTTTCCATCACGTTATCTTCCACTTGCAGCGTGATTCGATAGTCACTGACTGAGTCCAGGTCAGACGATCCGGGCAGGTCAAGACGAAACTCGGCGCCACAAACTTGCTCATCGGGTGCCAAATTAAAAAAGTTAAACCCATAGTGGCGGTACCAGGTGTTATTTGGGTATTTTGGCAGCAAACTTCTAAGATAATCATCCAAATTTTCTATAAATTAATTTTAGTTAATTCACATTTAAGACAGTAGTTTTGTTTGAACACTTATAAACTAATTTTTACACACTATGTCATTTTTGAAAAGTTCGCTCCCCATTTGTTTTCATAGTGATAATATGATAAAATAAATCTTAAGGAATAATAATTGACAATTAAAAAGTTGCTATCATCTCTATTTTTTGAAATATGAAGCATTATCTAATAAACTAGTTTTTGTTTGATTTCTCGTCACTTACACGCAGGAAACTGAAAACCGCTATAGCGAATAGTGGCATTTAATATCCACTATATCACATGCTTTTTTAAAGCACATTTTCAGTATGGATTATTTGACAACACTTTTTAATTTGAAATTTAATTATAACACACTGTTATTTTTTCAAAATTTGTTTCCTATTTGTTTTCATAGTGATAATATGATAGAATAGACCCTTAAAAACAATAATTTACTATTGAAAATTTGCTGTCATTTCTTTTTTTTGAGATATGGAGCATTATCTTTTTAATTAATAATTTAAAACTTATTTTATCAGATTAGTATCAAATTAAGTGGCAATTTAACATTACTTATTAATTTGAAATTTAATTATAATTATAACATGTTATAACAAAACTGAAACATTCACAAAAATATTTGTATATATAGCTACAATAAAACCAATATAATATCAAATGTAAGAAAATGGGCTTAAATGAGTGTGCCAAAAATGAACATAATATAGGTAACTTACCAGTATGGGGAAATACAGTATACAAAGTTTTTGCTTTGCATGCCAAAAACTGATAGTGAATCTCTCTTGAAAAACCAACAGTTAAAGCATGTCCATCTCCAGTGGCGATGTTGTCTAGATGTTGCAATGGGATTAACTCGGAATCCGTCAAACCATCTGCAATGTTTGATGTAAACCATTGGTAAAGTCGTTCAAACTGAACTGGAAGTCCAATGTTTGGATAAGATGGCATAGGAGTCGAACCAAATTTTTCGATCAACCAAGATTTTAGTGGTTCATTGAGAGGTTCGATGATAGACGAGTCTACTGCTAAAACTGCCCCTAAAATTACCACTGTTACGCGAAAATAAAGCATGTTTGATTAAAGCACAATGTTAGACATGCAAATTGCTTAATGAATTTGATTAGTTGAACAAATGAAACTAAATTGTTGATTCTGACAACTTATATAGCAATGGTCACGCGTAATCGGTTTTTTATTCTTTTTTTAAGAAGTTGAGTGTCCACGTTTTTTTGTCACCAGTTTAGATTTTATTATTCAACATTGCAGTCCATCTTCGTGATTAAGTTATAAATTTGCCGACTTCATTATGGCTCAACTTAATTATATAAATTTTATGATACCTTTTAGTAATTAATTAAACAAAAATACAAGTTTAGAGCAGCTAAAACTTTTTCTATTAGGGAACGTACTTTAATTACGTGAGCAAAATATTGGGGATTTTAACCACCTCTCCCTGTATAGTAAGCACTTTTGCTTACTAAAAAAACACTATTCAATGAAGGAGTTTTGAAAAAAAATTTAACCCTATTCCTCACCTCGCATGTTGACGTAATTAAAGTACGACCCCTTACCAGAGAACCTTAATGATCGTGGTTGAGCTTTAAATATACGCAAATTTTGTTAAAATTAAAAAATACTTAAATTTATTGTCAAATTTGATAATTGTTTTGACAATTTTGTTTTGAAAAACAAAATTTTTATTTTGAGAGAATATTTGCGGTTATATAATTTTTGCATATACATATACAAAAAACCAAATTCAATTATACTTTGAACAAATGTCACAATTACGGTACTTGTTGTCGACAAAACCTTTTTAATAATTTTTTACACTTTGTCAAGTTCCACTTATGAAAATAATCACAGTTCACAATCATTCTTTATCTAAGGCTACCCATAGCTTATGTATGGTGTAATTTTATTAATATTTTTATTCTTATTAAATGTAAATAATCATTTATTTTGTTACAACAGTTGAGTTTAATAAAATTGATAACCGCAAGCAAAAACTGTCTTAATGCGTAACCAGACAAAATTTAATGCGTAATTAAACATTCAAGCAATATATTCTTTACTGTGATGTACTCCGTCCGACTCTCATTCTGTCCAATTATTCAAAATGGTTGCGACATTAAATTCACGTTTTTTACTTTTCTTTACTGACTTTTTCCCTTTACCGTTTACTTATAATAGAATATTTGAAAATTCAAATTTGTTTATATTTATATATATAATAATAGTAAACATTTGAAAAATAGGTAAATAAAATTACACACTGAATGAAACAATAAATATTTTAAAAATAGAAGATGTTAAAATGCGACACGTAATGTTAGAATTTAATTTATTAACTAAATTTAACTCAATGCGTTTAACTTTTTCTAATTTTATTTATAATGTAAACAAATAAAGCAAAGAAAGCAAATACATTTGAACTACTATTTGACTGTCAAAGATAAAATTAACAAAATTGTGTTGACGCGACGTACTGAAAATTCAACGAGGATTTGGCACAAAAACAAGGATTCATCACTCACTTACGCACTGATCAGTTATTTATATCTACATGAAGTTTCTACTCTAAACAAGTACGCAACAAAACTTACCACCAAAGAGAGTGTGAGTGGGAGTGTGGCATTTTCGGTATTTAAAAAACAAAAAAATTAACTATTTTTGACAAACATGTTGAGTTCATTGAAAATGTCAAAGCACAGTTAACTGTTGCTAATGGCAAAAACAAATTAAAACAGTAAAGTTTTAGTTTGTATTTTAAAATTTCAGTAAAATGAGCATGATGGTTATGCTATTGCAAATGAAATATATATATAAATTATAAATGCATACATGACACGTGACACGTCATTGCACAGCTGCATTAGTTATTAACTATTGAACAAAAAGTTGTTGTTATTCACCATTAAGTACATTGAAAGTGGCAAAAAAATTTACTTAAATAACTATATTAGTGGTGATGAAGAAGATTTGTGCCGTGCGTAAAAGTCTTTTACATATATCTTTATAAAGAAACGTGCGTTGTTTAATTTCATTTTTAGGTTTTTTCCTTTTTCTCAAAAACATAAAATTTTTATTATTAAAATACGTTTGCGTAAATCGTGACTTTTAACTGTCATTTTTTACCACGCTCACTGTGATTGACACTACCCCACCAGTCACTTTATTTGATATTTATATCTTTAGTTATGACTCTAAACTTAATCAGCATTTTTGTTAGAGGACTTTTTCATACTGATTTGTGTTACTGGTCTTGAATGTGTTTGCAATACAAACTAGAAAGTTCTCGAACAAAATGCTGGTTAAATTTAGACTCATACTTTAGTACTCCGATATCTAGTATCTTTCTTTTGTTTTTGCTTTTTTAATTTTACATTTATGTTTGAATGAAATAAAAATCTAAATAATTGTAAAATTTGTTTTGTTGATTGATAGCTTAAACACGTTATCTCAAATCTGAAATATTTGCAAAATGTTTGCCCCAACGCACCGACTAACTCACAATGTAAACACAAACCATTACTACATTCCAAATCGATTGATCAACCGCCAAATACAAATTCCAAACTTAAGCATAATTATCATGTCATTTAGATAATTCATATTTGAATGGTATATATTTGTATAAGTTTATGCCACACTCCAAACTTTGTAAAATGACTGCAATGTTATCCACTGTGACTATCAATATTTTGTTAACATTCAAACATTAAATAAAGATTTCTAAAGCAATCGCTCAACTTCTTATCCCTGTTTTGAGTAGCAAATTTTTAGCAAGACTTTTTTTTATCAATTGGATAGTTTTTTTCCAAGTTTTAACTTTTCTTTTTATTTGTTATCACATGTTGTTTAAGCAAACAAAAAATAACAGTGTTAATATTGCTAAATTTAAAAATACTGAGTGAATGAAAAAGATAGGGTAAGATAGAGAGAGAGAGAGAGAGAGAGAGAGAGAGAGAGAGAGAAAGATGTAAAGATAAATATAATTTTTTTGTTTACTTTGCATTTCTGTTAGAAAATTGAGTTTCTAAATCATATGTACTAGTTAGACAAGTTTTGGTGACTCACTACTGGTAAACTGATATTAACACAGACACACATACACACGCACCAGACTTGATGTTAAAACATAAATGAGAAATTTACAAATTACCTGATAATTTAACTATCTCTAGTACAAAAGACGTGACTAGGCAAAGAGTAAACTGAAACCAGCAGTCAAATCTGTGAGTAAAATACATTGGTCACATTCTTTGTGAATTGCTCATTTATGTTTTATTCGTAACGCACGTACATACGCACATAAATACACACATACACACACACACACACACACACACACACACACACAAAACACACACACGCCCGCACTCCCTCACTCACTCATCTATCTAGCTGTTGTCAAACAAGGAATGAAAAGCAAAAGCGTATATATAGTAGACGTTGCCAACGGTCATATCACTTTTCCAGCCTCTCGAGTACTTGATTTCCAAAGTTGTGTATTGACAATTGTTCTCATTGATTTACCACGGTTAACTTTTGGCACTTGTAAGAAACAAAAACGATATTAGTATAATTTTTTTAATTTAACATTAAACTAAACAAACATTTTTGTTCAGACACATTTTCTATACACAAACAAATTTTCAAAACTATTAATACAAATATGTGTATTCAAAAAAGTTTTGAAACAACAATGTTTGTTTAGATTAGTGCAATATTTTAACGTGTTTAATTGATTGCGAATTGTTACCAGATCAACCATGGATAATCATAAAGCTATGAAATCGTGGAAGGGGAGTTATGGTAATCAACGAGCTGGACATGAGTCACCACCGCCTCAACCACCGCCTGGCTTTAAGGTAACCGCAGGAAAGGTGACTCCTCTGCCACCAGAAAACAAAGCCGATTCGGATAATCGCACCAAATCTAACAAGAAATCTTCCAAGTAGATTAAAAACCAACTGGTATATGACTCACCATCTGACTTTTGGTATAATTTTTATATTCAATGTATGTTTAATTTTTATTAAAAAAACTAATTTAAATATAGTTTTGATGCGAAAAGATGTATTTTGAAATACATTTTAATAATATTTGCTCTTTTTAATTAAAAACTTTTAAATAATTTTTGGTACTTTCATTTAAATTTTTCAATAATTTACTCAATTAGTTAGACACAAATGTGAACTAATATTCTTTATGGCGTTTTGTTTAAAATTACTGTCAATTAAAAAACATAATTTAATAAATTGATTAGTTTGCAAACATAAATTTGTAAAAACAATAAAAATAATAAATAAAAATTAAATTATTTAAATGCTGTTTTTTGTCTAATGTATAATTGGTTAATAAAAAACAATTTTATTTATTTTAAAAAGCGTGGCGAAGCTACGTTATTTAAGTTTTCGAGTCATTTCTTATTTTAATAGATCTCCCAAGACCGAGTCTATCTAAAATTGTCAATTAATAGGCGCGAGTTGACTGCGCCCAGCTCGTGAAATGTAATTCTTGATTAGTTGACTTTGTTTAAAAGGGTTTAATCTGTTTTCTCAAAGGGTATTATTTGTATTTGTCTAAAAACAATATTATTTTTAATTTTTAATCTCGGTTTTGTATATACACGAGCTAAGAGTGGAATTTTTTAAGGTTCAAAATTCATATAGACTTATAAATTTATAAACTTATAAATTCAAAAAATTAATTTAAAAATGTAGTAGTGGAACAGCCCTTCGTGGACAAGTCCGTGAGACTGCGTTATTGTTACTGTTTTATATTTATGTTTGATCGGTGTGTTCTTTGAACAACAACAAGCCAAACCAATGGAGATATGTTATTTAATAATTTCTTCAAACATCAAAAGTTGCGAGTGAAAAGCCTCATGATAAACGTTTAGAAAGAATTTAAAATTTGATTGAACTTGTCAGAATAGTGAAAGTACCTTTCTGTTTTTCTCATTTTATGAATCCTTATTTGGGTTTGTGATTTAGCCACGTCTCTGTTTTAAATTTAAAACGTTCAATTTTTTGTTTTTGAAAAATATGTTAATCCAGCTAACTCATTTGATTTAATCCGTTTTTCGGATTGCAAATGCAAGGCTCTAGTATATAAGACCACAACCAGACCACCAGAAAGAGTTCGACAATTAGAAATACAAATGAACCAAACCACCGGTGGTGACCTTACAAGCAAACTGTTCATTGTTCGAACAGACGCCTCGAGCACAGGAATGGGTGCAATCACTCTTATAAGTAAATTGAACAAATCGGTAACCTCAACTTTGAAATGATTCATATCCTAAACTACTCTTTATATTAGTAGACTTTAAAGTGTAAAAATATTTTTCTGCAAGGTTTTCAAGAGGGGAAGATTTTGAGTTTTGACTTTGGTGATCTATATTGAAGTCAATGGGGTCAATGGAGATGTTCTTAAGTCTAAGCCCAAAATCTCCTCTCTTAAGAGCCTAACAGAAAAATCCTTTAACACTTTAAAGTCTACTGGCCCAATGATGACTTCAGTATATGAATCATTTCAAAGTCAAGGTTACAGGTTTGTTTGGTTTACTTGTTAGAAATTTGTTTCCATGATATTGTAGAAATAAAAAGTGCCCCACAATATCAAGGGTTCTATTTTCATTATAAAGTGAAAATATCCGAAAAATTCCACGATATCTTGAAAATAAATTTCTAAGAGTGTATTTTTTTCAACTTATAATGGAAATAAAATTCATGATATTGTGGAGCACTTTTTATTTCCATGATATTGTGGAAATAAATTTTTAAGAGTGATGTTACTCCAAGAATTAGATCGTCATTGTCGAGTAAACAGTTTAAAGCAACGCAACGTTGGTACCCAACAGTTAAACAAACAGCAACTGCAGTGTTTTAAGCTTTTCTTCGCTGGAGACACTTTCTGTTGGGCAGAAGCTTCACCTTGGAAACACATCTCCGAGCGCGGCAATAACTCGATTCCATAATCATTGCCGATGGTGTAAATTGACGTATGGCAATAGCCCTTCAACAGTTTAACCCTTTCGGCCCCAAAATGTTATCGGGACACATGTGTCCTGGTAGCTAGTGGTGTGATAAAACGTTGATTTTACATTGACCATTAAAAATTGAACTTGACTGACAAGTAAACATTCTCAAGTTGCCCGCCTGGGATTTTTTTTGACTTGTGTATCAAATCAAAGCCCTTTGGTTGAAAGGTCTAAATGTGAAATACAAATTGCTTTTGACTTGAGATAAGAAAGTTATTTGATTCGAGTTTCTCCATGTAAACCTATGGGACAGACCACCGATTGGTAAATTCACGCACACACGTCTACCGTGGTTAACGTGTGTGGCGTCACTACTCCCTGCGCACATGGTCTGTCCCCAATTGACCAGTCCAAGGTGGCTTTGGTCACCGAGGCAGCTACCAGTCTAACACTTTCCATCTTATTTTCCGTCCCCAATTGACCAGTCCGAGGTGGCTTTGGCCACCGAGGCAACTATCAGTAATTTTAAACATGCAAACTACTTTAGTTTTTTATAAAGACCAAAATAATTATCATGAACCATTGACTATTTACTCTCAAATATTCAACACATCACAGTAATTATTTATAAGTTACAATAGTGAAATTTGAAATAAAAACAATCAAAACAGAAATGAGTAGTGCAATACGCGCATTTCCAAAAACTTATATTAGTGAATGATTCAATTTGACATGTGTTGTTAGTTAAAGTTCAACAGTATTGTCGTAATAAAACAAAGTTTTGTGGTTTGGAGATGTAACCTCCTTTATACCATAATTCCATAAATTCATTCAACAATTCTATCATTAAAAATTTTGCAACATTGAATGGGTTTATTTTAGTCATTTTAGTTAAAACAAACAAAAAATTGAATTGTTTTGAAAGATTGCAACAACAACGTGTTTTGCACAAATAAAGAGTCCAAAATATATAGATAACAAGAAATTAGATTAGAGATATCAGTATTATGTGACCAGTGATATGTAAAAAATTAAGTTTCCTGTGATAAAATTGCACTAGATTTACATTCAACTTGTTATTCATAGTTAAACGGCTGCAATGTCATAGCTCTGATTTATAGTATTCAACCTAAATATTGTGCAAAAATAGTTTGCATGTTCAAAATTACTGATAGTTGCCTTGGTGGCCAAGACCACCTCGGACTGGTCAATTGGGGACGGAAAATAAGATGAAAAGTGCTAGACTGGTAGCTGCCTCGGTGGCCAAGGCCTTGTGAGCAGGGAGTAGTGGCGCCACACACCTTAACTACGGTAGACGTGTGTGCGTGAATTTACCAATCGGTGGTCTGTCCCATAGGTTTAC
>DVQH01002153.1:0-10629 GCA_018231625.1 Papilio phestus | reverse complement strand
AAGATAAATAATATTTGCTGAACATCTAAAGTTTCGTGATTAAAGTAAGAAGACTGTAATGAGGTGCTACGAAGGTATAATTAGAATATAGTGGCAATTAGATTTAATCGGCTTTCGTATGCAAGTGAAGTGTCGTGTTTGTTAAGCGGGCACATACTCTAACTGATTGCGTCACCCATCGAAGTATGACGTACGAGCGCTTCTCTACGATTTATAACCAAATAAGCTGTTACTCATATTACCGGGGGAGATTTAAACGTCGCTTTTATAAGATGAATTTACAACACGCGCATGTCGAGAGTTTTAATACTATACATAAGTGCACTCATTTTATACGATACCCAATAATATTCCTCTCGTTGTACAAAAGTATCTACATCTCATCAAAATGAGAGAGTAATGAGGGTGTAGTTAAATATTTAATACAGTATACACATAATATATTATTGGCTACTGCAATATGAACAAGAATAGGAGTAATCCGATGATATTTTGTGATGTTCACATTTAACACCAGAAATCCTATTTCTTTACAATTGTTAAATAAATTGATTTTATGAGCTTTAACAAGCTATAACTTTGGCGTTACGATCTGACAGTCATTAAATTAGAGTAAATAAACATTTTCGCTGGTTACCGAGATTTTAGGATGAACAAAAAGATCTGTTGATATCTTATTTCCCATAGCGGATTGCATTATATTTTTGGTTAGTGAATTGAAAATATACAAACGACTTGTGAATTTACTATCTGCAATACTCGTATAATGGCTTTATAAGTAGAGATGCTTAATAATAAAAAATTGTTAATTTGAATACTCCGAACATATTTTAGCGCACGCAGTAAATCAAAAACTTAACAAATAGATATATTTACAACGTTGTCGGAAACTCAGTGCGATTAAGTAGGAAATATGACGAGACTGGATGTTTCTCGGTCGACTAATAATTACAATAATTGCAAAAGTTTCGCTCCACAGTCTTAACTGTGGTGCTTTAGTACCATTCATTTGTATTTATGCAGCATAAATATAAAACGGCAAAGTTGTGCGTCCTTTTGTAATCCGTATACCGAGGAATATATTTTTGACGAGTTTGTTCGTGGAAGTTTCGCGAGATCTTAAAGTGTTGCGTAGTTTTTTTAGTGTCGGGTTTCGTAAAATTTTATCACTTCTCTGCAAACAGAACGTCTATGAGAACGAGAGATACGTCCAGTGCTGTAAAAGATTCTGGTACTCGCCGAAAAATAACCTAGTATCGAGTAAATAGACCACCTAGTTTACGACGAGCACTAACTTGCCACCCCACGAAATTCTCACAGTTTACTTGTTGTTTCATAAAATTTTTCAGGATATTTTCGGACGTACATGTACATTACTTGAATCATACATGATAACTACTTTGTAAACACGCTTTGTTCAAAGAGATGTTAAGAAGTTTAAACAATCGTGCCTTTTTTTAAATTTTACAGTGCGAGTATTATCATATTTTGATACAAAGATACAAATGCTGGTATCAGAATTCACGTTACATTAAGGGTTTGGCTTATCGCAAGATGTATGCATTCGTATTTAGAAACTACCACGGAACACATCTACAAACTTCACTCGTTATGCGACGAGGTAAGGTAATAAAATTCGTATAATAAAATTATTCTGAGCGCACAAATAAGTTTGGGCATCGCTTTACATTACCGTGTCGTGTCGGAGGCGGCGCTGTGAACCGTAATGCGAGCCATGTTGACACCAGATCCGCGAAATTAACTAGAAAATGTAATGCGGTACGAGTGGCCGCGCTTCTTAGCTACAAAATATACATAATTAGAAAAGTTTTTACGAGCGGAGCTCCGCCAAGGCGACGCTTGTCACCGCCTGACACCGCTCCCTTATGTTCCGATGCGGATTATAATTTCAACCGAAGAATTACTTACGAATTGTTGTTTATGCCGTACTTTTCTGTTTTTCGTGATATTTTCCTTGAACTCTAAAACTAATTATGGATGGTAATTACTAAAAAAAACTCTTACAAGTAACAAGTTGACATGTACGCTCTTCTTGACTCAAATCATAAATAAAAGAAAGAATTTAAAGTTAGAATCTTTAAATGAGACTAAACTAATATTTGTCTGAATACGAGAAGTAATTTATTGTATGTTTGAAAACAACCAGGCAATTACTTTAATTATATGTAAAAGTTCTGCAAAGATAAACATATTTGAAAGTATAATACTATCTAGCAAGTCGTTTAAAATATATATTTAGATTGCATTTAAACATCATTGTCGTTTTTGGCACGACATCGTGTCAATGTCGGGTTTCTTGCCTTAAATGAGTGTAATTACAAAAGTTTTTATTGCTAACTGTGCGCCAAAACCGCCTTCTGTGAACGTCGCTATGATACGTAGCCGGCCATAGCAAGGTGCCGCGCCGGCGACGTCTCACTTTAGCGTTTACGAAATTCTAACAACTACAATGCTATTAGGTAGTTAGGAGTGCTATAGCAAAATAAAAAGGCCGGAAGCGTTTGTTAGCGAAATTAAATTTTCATTTATCTATCGGTGAGGGCGGAGAGTTGCGGGCGAAGGGCGGAATGAGGTCAGAGTGCAGCCCCTGCACAATGAGCCGATTAGTTCCTTAACGAAGCCTGGAAGTGATTCGGGACGAGGAGGGAAAACGGAGCTGGAAATAAAAAGAAAGGCGTGTAAAGTTAGAAAATCTCGAACGCATCGCTGAGAATAATAGAATGGATTTTTTAATGGATAATACTGCAGTGCTAATATAATGGAAGCTTATTCCATTACAATCGTGGTTGTTATCGGAAAATAGTTTAACGTTTGAATAGAAAAAACAATCCGCGCTGGTGTCAATTTACGCTGTAATCTGATGATTAAAGTGCCAAGTCTCTACCAACTTTGTCTAGACAATAAAATGTCTAAAGTGTCATATAACAATTTGATGAAAACTAGAAAAAAAAATTGATTTGAATGTTTCAATAATTGTAGCATTGTATACGCTTCAGCGAAACGCTATTTACACATTTAAGAAGCATAATGCCACAAACGCAACACAAATGTTTGCGAGCGCCGCGAGGCCGGGCGCAGCGCGAAGTGCGGGGCGAGGACGCAGCGCCTGCGGCTTCCATATGCAATGTCGTCGCGATATGCCACGTCCTGCGTGATGTATGGTACGCTAACTCGCATGTTCTCCTTCTTGCTTAACACTGTGAACACTCGCACCGCATAAATTTCAACTTAAACCTACAACTTCAACTCGGAAATGTGTGGAATTCTAAGAATTAAAAGTTTTCAGAACTCCAACAACATTTTTACCAGGTAACTCTCAAAATTATTGCGTCTCGGGGCACCTTTTCCGTAAATATACATAACTAAAAAGTTTTATCCTCAACGTAAACTAATCTTAAATTTTTCGTTGACTATCAAAACAAAATTGCTTTCTACAATTTTGCTATAGTGGAAATAAAAGATTGAGGGAGATTTTAATAGAAGATAATATAGGTGACAGAAAAATAAGAGGGCAAAGGGGGCATTGAGTAGGGAGAGGGGGCATCGAGAAACGAAGGCGCAATATCGAGAGCGGCGGAGCGTGGCCGGCGCAGAGACATTTGCATCCTTCTAAATGAAACCATGTTATCGATGTTGCTTCGCGAAGTGAACGAGTTATTGTGACAGCGGAGCCGTATCTACTTATTGATAACATCGGAGCGGACTCGTAAACACAACTTATTGTTTTTTTTTCTTAGCGTTTGATATATAAATATTGCAATGCTGGTTTATTTGAAAAGATAGCACATTAACTATGCTAGTAAAACATAAGATCTAATACTGATAAAATGTTTTATTTAATGCGTTTAGAACATTTTTTGTTCAATGTTAAGTTAATTCTAGCATGTAACATCGGCAACATTTGAATATTCAAAATTAAGATCAGAGTTAAGTGTAATTACTGCTTTAGACTTGATAATTTGACTAAAATAAAGTTACGGTACAGCTTAAACTTCGTATTTTTTTGTTATAAATTTATTGTTAAATCTACCTAGTTTATTTCAGAAGTTTAATACTTAAAATTCCGCTGACAAATAGCTTAGAATAATGTGTAATCCAAGTGGTAGCTTCAGCACTAATGATCGCTATTCAACGGAACGACATCTACAGGTTAGGAAAAATTCTTAACACGTATTCGATTCTTGATTTCGTTCAGGAAGAAAGACGCGTTCTCCGCGAGATTCGGTGCCCGTTCCCGGCCGCAATATGTATGATAAATAAATTGCTATCCAATATCAAATGGAAGCTACACCGGTGAAATGTACCGAGCGTTCGCTCATCTTACATATAATATGGGATCGTATCTAACTCTCACGCTGTATCGATGTATCAAAAACCACTCCGTGGAGTGCTCAACCTCCGTTTTTGGTAACAAACTAGAAGACATGAAGTATAATGACGAGGATTAGTTTAAACCAATACGTTTGATTGCTATCAGTGATAATCAATACTTATTACTGCGGAACTTTGTAACAATGAAAAAAAAATCCTCTGTAAGGATTGTAAAATCTAAACAATCGAATATAATTCAATCCAGTAGAAACATACGGTCATAAAATTGTATAAGACGACTGTTGATGATAGAATTTTTAAAAGCCTTTTTATATTGTTATTTGTATTATTTTTATTTTATTATTTTTGTTTAATATAAACTACTGATTTCTACCGAGGTACATGTAAAAACAGTTGGTAGTTTTCAAGTGAAAAAAATAAAGTGAAATTTGAGGGTGGTCGGCACATAACTTGTACGTCGACCGGCGAATGAACTGTGCGCACCCGTTGTTGTAAAAAACTTGTGTTTTATTTTGCTGCACCGCCGCCATCCCTTACAATTTTGGTCACTTCGAGCCGCATCTGGAACCGGTTGCTTCCCGTGGACCTAGCTGTTTTATTATTTCGCGGGAATACAAACGGCAAATGATGCCAACGACGCGGCGGCAGCACCAAGCGTCGGCCTCGGACCCTGCCCCGGAGGTAGCACTGCCTTCTCCTCGTGGAGCTGCTGTTCTTATTTCACGAGGGGACCACGCTGCCGAAGAGGTAACACCGAGGAGACCACCCAGCGCGACCACATTCCGGTCGGCGACAGCGAGGAGATCGTGTTCATCTTCGTCTCATGCTAGACGGAAACATTTGGAGCTGAAAGCCGAACAGGCGAAGGCCGAAATACAAATACAGTTGATAGAAAAGAAGCTGGAGGCAGATCTAGCACAATTGGAAGAGGAGGACGTGGCTGATGACGTCACCGAAAGCCGGTTTGTTGCAGACGAACATACGAAGGAAAGTGTGAGGGTATGGTTGGAACATAGCCAAGGTGAGCCTTGTGCAGCTCCCGAGCCACGTGCTCGGACACACCCGACGCCCCTGAACACCGACCAGCTTCCGCAGGAGGCAACATCTGACGTCCAACAACTGGCTCATATACTCAAGGATATGATGACCCAAACCTGTTCACAGCGAGAAGACAGGCTACTGAGCCGCCTCGCCACCCCACGAGATCTTCCTGAATTTAACGGTGATTACATTGAGTGGCTCCACTTTAAAAACGCTTATGAAGAGTCTACGAAGACATGTAACTTCAGTGACAGTGAAAATTTGTGGCGGTTGAGAAGATCGCTTCGCGGCGCAGCCAAGGAGGCGGTGGCCGACCTGCTCATCGGCAACACGGCGCCTTCGCAGGTGATGGAGTCGCTGGAACTAAGGTTTGGACGTTCTGATTTTATTGTTCACACAATCACAACACAGCTCAAGAAGCTACCACCATTACCCTTATTTTATCAGAGCAATTTAGTAGATTTTTCCACTAAAATAATAAATTCTGTGGCAACATTACGAGCACTAAATAAAGAAGAATATCTCCGAAGCCCAGAATTAATAAATGCAGTTACATTTAAATTGCCCAGCATATTGCTCAGTAAATGGACAGATTACGCTTACAGTAAGCGCTTAGAAAACATACCTAAGCTTACATTATTAGCTCAATTTTTAAAACAAGAATCACAGACACTATTAAGTGTGGGAGCTATTCCATTTGAAAATTACAATAGTCAACAGACAGAAAATAAGTCACGAAAACGACACAATATATTTAGTTTGAGCACTACAGACTGCAACGAAAATAACATATGCAAGTTCTGTAATAAATCTGTACATAAATTGAGTGAGTGTCGAATATTTCGGCGTACATTACGGCGGGACAGATGGAATTTTGTAAAAGCGCAAGGACTCTGCTTCGTTTGTTTACATTCGCGGCACACTGCCGGCATACAATGTAACGCCCCGCCATGCGACGTCGACAACTGCGGACGACAACACCATCGCTTATTACATTTTAATAACGCAGCTGTGTACGCGCCGGCCGGTGCGCGAACTGCCGCTCGCCCGCGCTCGCTTGCGCCGCTCGCGCCGCCTAGCGCCCGCGCGCCGCTCGCCCAGCCGTTGCCGCCGCCCGTCCAGCCGTCGCCGCCGCCCACTGCGGTGGACACCGTGGCCCACCTAGCTTCGGGTTCCAGTGCTACGCGCGACGAAGTGTTGTTAAAAGTGGTGAGAGTAAAATTACGCGGTCCGTCCGGTGTTGAACTTATAACGCATGCCTTACTGGACGATGGCGCCTCGGTGTCAGTGATAGACGCGAACTTAGCCGACCAGTTAGGCCTAGTGGCTAGCGAATCTAGTGCGGTTAGATTCGTCGACGCGTTCGGTATCGAAGTATATCAGGCGGACACGCCGAAAGTTACGGCGAATATTAGCAGTACAGATGTTAATAATTGTTATGATTGTAAAATTCAATTTCGTAAAGTTTCAAAGCTTAATTTACCTATGCAAAATTTGTCTGTTGTAAATAACATTAATTGTAAGCATTTAACATGTATAAAGGGCTATGTTTGTAAAGAAAATGTAATTCCGAAATTATTGATAGGCGAAGATAATTATGATTTAATTGTACCTTTGCAAGTAATTTGTGGGAGCAAAAATGAACCTTATGCAACTCAATGCAGGTTAGGTTGGTGTATTCACGGCTATTGCGGTCGCACTCACACTCCAGGCGCGCGTAGTATCTTGCATCTCGCTCAGTCCTACAGCGAGCAGCTTAATGACTTACAGGAATTGATAACGAATTCTTTCGCTATAGACTCCATTGGAATATCGCCGTTGCGCCGTGAGAATAAGGCTCACATTCGTGCGGTGGATATTTTAGATAAATCTTTTTGTAAAGTAAATGAACAATATGAAGTTAGTTTACCATTTAAATGTGATGATTTTATAATGCCTGATTCCTACGATAATGCTTTGTCTCGAATGATGTCGTTGAGTCGAAAATGTTATAACAATAGGGAATATGCTAACAGGTACAGCAGGGAAATTAAAAAATTGTTCGATGAAGGTTATGCGCGGGAGATTACGAACGACGAACAGACATCGGGCCATGTATGGTATTTGCCACACTTCGGAGTACAGAACCCTAATAAGCCAGGAAAATTGCGACTAGTGTTCGACGCGGCGGCTAAGGTTAGTGGTTTATGTCTTAATGATTTTCTGTTAACAGGTCCCGATTTGTACAATTCTTTGTTTGGCATAATGTTACGGTTCCGCACACATCCAGTTGTTATCATCGGCGACATAAAAGATATGTTTCTACGTATTAAAATACGCGCTGATAACCAACATGTCTTTCGATTTTTATGGAAGGATCCCTCTGCTGGCGACGATGCTCCGATCAAGGTATGTGTAATGCAATGTCTAATATTTGGCGCGACGTGTTCACCTTTTATAGCGCAATATGTCAAAAATAAAAATGCATGCATGTATGAAGATTTGTATCCGGAGGCGGTTAAAGTTATTTTGAATAATCATTACATGGACGATTGTTTACATTCGACGACTTCTGTAGGTGAGGCGATTGAATTAATTAGAAATATTACTGAAATTCATGGACACGCCGGCTTCAACATGCGAAGTTGGACGAGCAACAGTAAACAGGTAATAGATTGTTTACCTAATGAGTCATTAGCTAGCAGCGCGATACAACTTAAAGACGGCGCCACAGATGTAGTTGAGCGCACACTTGGTTTGATGTGGCATCCTTCAGATGACACATTTTTATTTAATATTTCATTTAATCGATTATCAGATAATGTAATTAAAGGTAGTGAAGCACCAACTAAAGCAAAGATGTTAAGTTTAATTATGTCGATATATGATATGCAAGGTTTTATAACGCCTATAACAATAAAGGGTAAAATAATTTTACAGAATGTACATAGAAGTGGAGTGGGTTGGAATTGCCCTATCCACGTTAAAGATTACGAATGTTTTTTGAGGTGGCTTAATGATTTAAAATTATTAGCACAACTCCGTATCCCGCGTTGGTACAGCAACACAGGTACGTGGACTGATTGTTATTCCCAGACAGGAGCAGGTGATCCTGAACAAATTGATAACACAGAGATGCATGTATTTTGCGATGCCTCCTTAAAGGCATATGCAGCTGTTGTTTATTGGCGATTTATTCGCACGGATGGTAAAGTATTTGTTTGTTTTGTTAGTAGCAAAAGTCGAGTGAGCCCCCTACGACCGTTGTCCGTACCCCGGTTGGAACTTCAAGCAGCACTGCTAGCTGCACGTTTGGCGGACACGGTCTGGACGGAGCACACCGACATCACACCGACTAAACGGTATTTTTGGACAGATTCTAAAACTGTTTTGCAATGGATCCGAAGCGATCCTCGTACATTTAAGCCATATGTCGCTCACAGGTTGGGCGAAATCGACGAGCTAACGCGCGTCACTGAGTGGAGGTATGTACCCACGGGCTTGAATGTAGCTGATGTAGCCACACGTGAGGACGCCCTACCGCTCACGATTGAGAGCCAGTGGTTCCAGGGACCTGCGTACCTCCGACTTCCAGAGGTAAGTTGGCCCGCAGACTTAAGCAGTTCTGAGAAAATTTCCGAAGAGGTAGCTTGTGAGCAGCGTAGTATAAATACTATCGTGACTACTACCGGTCCAGCTGACCTCTCCTCGTGTCTACCAGATGAAGAAAGGTTCTCTTCCTGGTTGCGATTTCTCCGCTCGACAGCCCGGGTGCTTATGTTTATAGATAGATGCCGTAAAAGAAAGGTAACATTTAATGTAGATCTTATGTCGAGGGCAGAAGAACTATTATTAAAAAAAATTCAACATGATAGTTTTTCTTTGGAAATTGATTCGCTCAAGCAAAAGAAAAATATATCGAAGAATAGTCGCTTACTTAAATTAACTCCGTATTTGGACGACCGAGACATTTTGCGTGTAGGAGGTCGAGTTGATAGGGCAGAAGGGGTAAGTTACAGTGCGTGTAGACCTGTCATAGTCGATGGCCACCACAAAATTACCCAGCTGCTCGTCGAGGACTACCATCGGCGAGCTCTGCACGGCGCGAACGAGATGGTTGTAAATGAAATCCGCCAAAGGTATTGGGTAATAAAGTTACGCCCCACTGTCCGCGGAGTAGCGGCACGTTGTTTGTTTTGCAGGCACAGGCGAGCAGCGCCGCAAGCGCAGCGCATGGCAGATCTGCCACAGGCGCGTCTCCAGCACCACAGGCGTCCGTTTTCCTTTGCGGGAGTCGATTTTTTTGGACCAATGGAGATAACCTCGGGTAGAAAACGAGTTAAATTATATGGTGTCTTATTTACTTGTCTAACCATTAGAGCCGTTCACATAGAATTGTCCGACAGCTTGTCGACCGACGCGACCATAATGGCCTTGCGGCGGATGATCGCACGTAGAGGCACCCCTGAGATCTTGTACTCTGATAATGGAACCAATTTTAGGGGAGCCGACGCCGAGCTCAAACGCAGTCTTCATGAGCTGAATTTTGAACGTCTGCAGGACGACGGTTTAGTAAGAGGCATAGAATGGCGTTTTATTCCTCCAGGAGCTCCGGAAATGGGCGGCGCGTGGGAGCGATTGGTACGCTCCGTCAAAACGTCCTTGAAGGTCGTTCTCAAGGCACGAGCACCTCATTTTGATACTTTGTTCACTCTGATGTGCGAAGTGGAAGCTTTAATCAATAGTCGTCCCATAACTCATGTTTCCACAGATCCTGATTACCCTGAAGCGTTAACTCCTAACCATTTTTTAATAGGCACTTCCTCGAACGGAACACCTTACGGTAAGTACGACCACAGCGACCTTTGTCACTTACGTAAGCGTTGGCGTGTAGCACAGAGGCTCACAGATATGTTTTGGTGTCGTTGGTTAAAAGAATATCTTCCGACTTTGTTACCTAGGCAAAAATGGAATAAAGAGGCAAAAGCATTATCAGTAGGTGATTATGTATTAATAGTTGACCCACAGTTAGAGCGCGGTTTGTGGAGACATGGAGTAGTGAGTGCGACCCATGCCGGCGAGGACGGCAGGGTGCGCTGTGTTGATGTGCAGACGCGCACGGGGGTGTTAAAGCGTCCAGTCACTCGCGTAGCTTTGCTTGAGGTATAGTAAGAGTGCTGAGAGTCAGCACTAGGGGGCGGTGTTGATGATAGAATTTTTAAAAGCCTTTTTATATTGTTATTTGTATTATTTTTA
>DVQH01002152.1:0-10633 GCA_018231625.1 Papilio phestus | reverse complement strand
AGGCTACAAACTCTAACAAACATCCATCCACCTAAACTTTCGCATTTATAATATTGGTAATAAGTAAAACTTGACTAGCTGGTTATAAGTAGTGTACTCACGTCGGGCACCGGGCGGACGGCGGCGGGCACGGCGCGGGCCAGCTCGGGCGAGGCGGAGCGCTCGCGCTCGCGCATCTCGCCGGCGAGCGCGGCGCGGGCGGAGCGCGCGGAGCGAGCGGCGCGCGCTGACGCCTCCAGGCAGCCGCTGGACTTGCTCCTGTCACACACACCATCTAACATTCATTACTGGAACTAGGTGTGATGAAGTAATTACCATTACTGATTTTTTTCCCTTGCCCACTTCGTTCTCTCGCTTATGAAATAATTCAAAAACTGTACTGGGCCAGTTTCAAAAATTCTTTTACCATTAAAAAGCTACGTTATCCGTGAGAAACATATGCTATGTTTTTTTATGATTTTTAATTTCACGCTGGCGAAGTCTTGTGTTACCTGATGGGCCTGTCTAGAGGTCCCAGTAGCGAGAGCGGCTGCGGGGGCGCGGCGGGGGCGGCGGCGGCGGGGTGCGCGGGCGGCGCAGGGGGCAGGTACATGACGTGTCCGCCCCACGACATATACGAGGTGCCCGCGCGCCATGACCCGCTTTGAACCTCCTGCAAATATAAATTTTGTTGAAAAAAATGTGTAGGAGTAAAGAGAGAGTGAGGTAAGTCTAGAAAGAGATGGATAGTTTGCGTGAAAGACATGTTCTAGAAGGGAGTGACCATCGAGATGACGGAAGATAGATTAACCTGGAGGACAAAAACCTAGTGCACTAAAATTACAAGAACAGAATAAGGACGTGGAGATTATGATGAATTACTTTCTTAGATGAGTTACTGGCACTTTACAATAGTGAAACCTTTCTATTACGCAGTCCTTAGCAAAACGTACCTTTTCTTTAACATCTTCCTTTACATCATCGTAATCATGTGGCTGGAATAACAGGGGATTGCTGAGCGAGTTAGGGGCAGACTTGGTGAGGAACCAGTTCTGCTGGGGCTCCTCCAGCATGGGTTCGTGCTCGATGTCGAACCTGCGAGCGCCGAGCGCAGCGCCCAGCGCTCCCGACACCGACTTACGGAACTTCTGCAAGCTGTGGAAGCCCTGCTGCAGCTGCTTGTTCTGGAAGCAGTCGTACAAGCACGACGACACTTTACACTACGCGCAGCTTGCAAACGTTCTATAATACAGCTGACGAGGAATAAAGACAAAATTATTCATGCGAGAATACGAAAAGTCAGACAGTTAAAGAAAGCAAATGCAGAAAGTTAAGCCAATGAAGGGAAATCGTTTTTTTTCTTTTGTAAAACATTTTGAGTGTGTGTTTCTAAAAGGACATGTATTTTGAAATTGTGTTATACAAAACACTATTTAATAATAATCTCTGTTGAGTCTGAAGAAGTCACTGCATTGTTTTATTTAACTAATGTATGCTAAAAATATTAAATTGCAAGTAATACTTATTAGAGAGGTTAATAAAATAATAAGCACTTTAGTGTGAACTACTAGTTACTACTAAAAATTGTCCATCACGTTGGAAAGTGCGAAGTTAAGTTGTGAGAGTGCCGTGTTAGTCAGCGAGTAACTTTACCCTTTACTCCTCCTCAGCGTGCGCGGGATGTTAGCAGGTTTTAGTTTGTTAATTGTTTATTATAAAATTATTCGTTTAATAGTATATTTTAGTGATAATATGTAGCATATCTGAGATGTTAACAATCAGTTTCTAAATTGATATCCTATAACGTTATTGCCCTGTCCTTGCAGATATTACTACAGGGTAATGTAACTATTATGTCAAAATCATCTCAGGTAGCTAAGTGGAATTCTAACATCCCGCGCACGTGGCGTGCCGCGCCGTTTGCCAACCTTGTCGTGCAGCTCCCGCGGCAGGGAGAGGCTGAAGGGCTGCGCGCCGGGGCTGTATGTGGGCGGGCCGGGCGCCCCCAGCTCCTCCAGCGCCTCGCCCGCGCCCCCGCCCGCGCCCTCCGAGCTGCTGTCGCCCAGGTCCTGCTGCGGCGTCCAGTTGGCGCCCACTGGCTCTGGCAGCTGAACATTTTATGACACATGTCAGAAAAAAGACATAGGTAAAATATCAGGGGGGAAATTGAAAGCGTTTGTTTCTACTGACGTGTTGCCTGGTCGGAGAGTCCAGCATGTGGTCGCTGTGCGCGTGGTCTCCGGAGATGCCCGAGTCGCCGGACTTATCGGCCGACGGGTCGGAGCGAGGCGACGACTCTGCGGATATGTCTGCAGATATCTTCGTTTCCACCGCCAACGGCTCTGTATCTGTGACATACGTATTATGTATTATCGTTATTTGTGTAAAAGCTCAACACGCTAAAGTCGAAATTTTCATATCACATACCAGACTTGATGTAGCTGTCCATAACGCTGACGAGATGCCGCCAGGCGGTGTTGGGGGAGGCGCGGCGCGCGGGCGTGGGACTGGTGCGTCGCGCCCCCGCCCCCGGCCCCACCCCGCGCCGCCCTACCGCTGGAGACCGCTCCGACAGCGACGAGCCCTCCGATGACATCGCAGACTCTGATGACACTGCAACATATTCACAAAACGTTTACTAAAGAAAACAAAATTTTAAAACCGTATCATCAGCAACAAAATAAAACTAACCAATTCTTAATTTACAGTCATCTCTAAATTCTTTGTTGAACTTCTCGAAGTCATCCTCTTCGCGGTAGCTGAGCAGCTTCTGTTCTATGAGGTGGAAGTTGTCGAACTCCTCGATGATGGGACAGCCCAGACCCGGGAAGTCTTTCGTGTGGTCCCGCGGCTTCGACTGCTCGCTCTCAATCATGCCAAAGTAGAATTGTTTCGATGGTGCTGACTTTTGCCTGAAATATTCTCAAAATTTCAATCATAGACTAAGTGAGACGTAGTACAAATAAATGGCATATTTGGCAAATTAAAAGGTTTTTTTTGTTATCCTTTAAACGAATTTCATATTTCCTTACTTTTGTTGAGAATTATTGGTCGCTGTGTCACGTTTCCTATTGGGTGAGTGTTCTGGCGTCGACTCTTTGCCGGAAGCTTGTCCTCTATCTGGCATAGGTTTATTATTTTCCTTTGCATTCATCTTAAATTTATTGATTTCATTATTTTTAGTAATTTTGCTCTGTGGGATTGATTTCGAATTGACGTCCTGAGTCCTTGTTAAAGGCCTTCTGTTGTTCGTGATTTGTGCATCCGGCTTCGTGCTGGCGACGCCTCTCTTAAGACTAGATTCTTTGACTTTAGTCTGAACTGCAGTTTTCGTTGGGTTCGATTTCTCTACACTGAATTTATTAAGCTGACTAGTTTTGCTTTCACTTACAGTAACTTTATTCCCTAATTCGTTTCTTATTCTATTTGTAGCCTTTTTGAGTTCCGTTTGAAATTCATCTTTTTCTTCATTTCTTGGTAATAATGAAGGAAGAGATTTTCTTAGTGGCTGGTTTCTGTCAGCCAGTGCACTTATTTTGCCGTTCTTTTGATCTCCCACAGTCTTTATTCCTTTTTCGAATACCTTATTGGGTCCGTCGTTATCTCTGTCATGTTCGATTAATGAATTATCAAAAGTTTTTTCTCTTCTTAATGACGGATGATCGCTGTCATCTTTTTTAAATCTCTCAGAGTATCTGAAATTTCTAATTAGAAGCGGTGTCTTCCACGCCTCGCTCTGGTCGTTAGTTTTAGAAGTCTTGGCTCTGCAGCCGCTGACTACGTCCGTCCTCACCCGCCTCGCCTCCTGTTTGTTCTGTAACAATCGTTCTTCTCGTTTCAATGAGACAGAACTCTGCATCATATCCTTATTGTCAGGGTACTTCAGGTGCTGGTCCTTACTTTTGCAGGGTGACTTGTATCTTCTCTCGAATGATTGATCGTTCAAGTCTAATGATTTAAAATCAGTATAAGTGTTTCTGTATGTTGGTATTTTGGAGTCAGGGTGGCCATTCGTCTTTTTGGTTTCATTTCTGGTTTTAAATAATCTGAGTTTTCTTTGGGGTTCCGGCCGCGCCTTTCCCAGGCTGGAATCGGGAGATGAACCATCCCGACGCTGTAATAAGAAAGTTAGCGGTTAGTATTAGTAATAAAATTTGTTCAATAAAAATTTCATTTGTAATCACTTACATTACTGGGCGGTGGGGGCGCTCGATATTTTTTCCGAAAATGTTTGTTATTGCTTTTCTGTTTTTGTTGCTCTTCTATCCTCAAGTCAGGTTCGGATCCGAACCGTTTATTCAAGCTGCCACCTGAAAATGATTTTTCAATAAAATTGAGAGTAACTAAATAAAATTTCATAGGTAATAATTAAACGTAGTAAAAATTTCTTACTATCGTTGTTCCTATAGCCGAGGTTTGTATAAGAGCGGTGGAGGGGATCGCGCTCTCTTGACCGCGTCTCCTCAGCGCCCCCCACGCCGCCTCCCGACCGGGATCTATACGCATTCGGGTGCTGGAACAAATAATTTAAAATCACGCGTAAGTTCCTACAGTTCTCAGTATTATAAATAATAACAGAAGCATTTGAGAATACAGTCACCAGAATGACAAAGATGTCTTCTCCTCAACACATATAACATAAGCAAGTGCGATTTAATTTTGAAGTCATGCAAGTCTTACCCCGAACCTGTGCGAGCGCCAGCTCTCCTGCAGGCCGGAGGCAGGTCTGCGGCCGCTGATGGTGCCCCCTGAGTGCAGGATGGCGCCGTTATCTGTGCTGCGCAAGCAGGGCGACTCCGGCAATGAGGGCAGCACCTGAAATTGCAGTGTCGCTTTTTAACGTTTGATTAAGAAAATAAATTATATTGAGAGTATACATCAGCTCGTTGTTACAAGACATAGGTGAAACACCTTTCTTCCAATGACCTTTTTGATGTTATATTCCAAACAAAGCAGGCTTTGTAGCAGGTACCTTGGGCGCTAGTCGCAGCGGCTCGTGCGGCAGTGGGTCCCCGCGGCGCGCTCGTTGCGGGCCCGCTGCGGCCGGCTGGCTGCCCGCCTGCCCCATGCCGCCGCCCTCACGCACGCCTCATCTGGTGACAAAGAAAACACGTGTAAATTATTTGAAACAAATACATCAAGTTTAAGACTATCCTGTGAAGGTTGATTTTCTTTTAATAACGTTACTACTTGGGGCAAAAAAAATTCTTTATTTATTATGATTTTGAATGTTTACAAATAAAGGTAATGTGCAGATGTAAAGTGGCGTTGACCACGTGACCGCGAGGTCAAGGCCGGCGCGGCGTCGCTCATGCGCACGCGCCGGCCGCGTAAACAGCTCGTAAAACCGTTGTGTTTATTTACATCTCACGCTACCCACGTTCCTGCACTCCTGCGCACTATATTGGTGAGGTTTTCCTGTGCAGATTCTTCTAAAGAGACTTTCATACATAAACTAGGAAAAACTATACTATCTAATTAATTCGATTTTCTAAAACATGATTTGCTATTCGATACTCGAGACCGCAATTTGTTTTATAAACCACGATTGTGGTGAACGAAGCAAACCGTAAAGCAAACAAGTTGTAACAAAGTTCTTTGCAACAATTACAAGGTAACAATGCGTTTTCTTTGAAAGAATTCTTGCATTCGTATTCAGACTACAAACTATTCACAGACGTAATGTGAAGAATATAAACAACTATAGTTAAATAATGCAAAATACTTAGAGATTTGCAAATTGTTTATCGATTTTGATTATTTTGCTTTCGAGTTAATATGGGTTTTTGAAAAACAACAGGGTAATGTGTCGGTTTAAGAATTCTGAACAAGCATATCTGGATAAACGTAAAAAGTACCATCTTATTTTATATCTTCTTAATTCATTCTTATACACAATTAATTAGAAGAGTACTTAATTACGTTGTTACTTTTTTCGTATCACATCTTGCACTCTCTTGTTTCGTTTCGCCTCTAAAATCTTTGGTTTTTTATTGTTTCTAATTTGGTAGATCATCGACCACCAGTTCTTACAATAAAATTATAACTTTAATAAATACCAGTGCTACAAATATCTTTTGAGAGATTTTAAAAATCAACAAAAGAAGGTAAATTAATGTTAAACGTGTCGCAGATATTTGTTGTATGTTTACACGCAATGTTGTGGTCATGGTCGGAGGCGGACGCATCTGCAAATCAAATTAGCAGATGTGTGTTTAATGCAGTCATCGTCGCTTCCTACGTTTCCGTTTAATCGCTTCTGGATAAAGTTTCACAAGGTTTTACAATGTTTCCGTATTTTTTGTGTTTTTGTTGATTTTAATGTTTCTTTGTTATTATTGAATTAATTAATAAAATTAGCCACCAATGTTTATGTAATAACGAGTTCTATAAATTTCAATGCAAATCTTTTTAAATTTTCAAGTCTGAAGATCGTCTCATTTATAAAGCGCACTCGTCCAGTCTATTTTAAATGTTTATTGTGCAAAAATAGTAAAAGTACAAATTGGTAGATTGTCGGCATTTATGGAGATGCCAACGCCATACGGATCCACTTTCTTTATGATAATCGTGGACTTCGCGTCCGTGTGCAGTCGCGCGTGTGGAGAGCCGCAATACTCATCGTCGCTGCTCTGCCGGATGTGTTGACCTCATAACTTCCCGCACATTAAATTAAGAATTATATATTCCCGAGGACAATAATTAAAATCTATTCAAGATCTATTAAAATATAATATATTTTAGATTTGTCAGACATTTGAGTAAATAAAAACTGTCTATGTATCTGTACTTCATTTGTATCTGGTTATAAAGGTTTCCTAAACATTATTTCTAATGGAATGTGCGATTTAAGTTACCTTTCCACTGCAATTACTACTTCCCTCTGGATTAGTTAACAATTTGCGACCGTCAATGTTACAACCAGCGCCAGGATAAACAAGAAACACAAACACCGTTATTAATAAATGTTAAAATGAAAGGTTGTAATGGAAAAACAAACGATTTATATTAAATATCGGAGCATCGCTTCCTTGTAGCAATTTAGTGGGACCGTCTGGTATTAGTTGGCGGCCACAAACGGCGAGCGACCGGGGATAAGGGGCAAGCGATAAGCGGAAAGCGATAAGCTAGTACTGGCTTAACAAAAAGGCTTGGATAAGCAACAAGGAGCGAACATACGCGTAAACTAAGACCAAGGCACAAGTAAGGAACAAATATTAAGCGATAAATGCAAAGCGACAAGCCACAAGCGACAAGCGACAAGCTGCTAGCAGCTAGTGTATTATCAGGCGAGCGGAGAACGAGTAATTGATAAAACCCGTTCCATTTGCCGCGGTGATGTACCGCTCCCGAGGGCGAGGAAAATTATTTTAAATCGGGTAATTGTAAGGAAGAGCGCATTGTTTATTACATTATTTAATATTTTGTACCTATTTGTTATCAATACGGTGACCAGGTGTACCCAAGTTGAGGGATTTTTATTATTGACAACAAAAAGGCAATTAACAAGTATAACATTGGTAATATTTTGTGTAGGAATAACTGATTGCCTTCGAAAGGGTGCTAAATGGTAAAACAGTACCAGAAAGTTTAGAAGTTACAACGCTTGTGCTTCCTTAGATTGCATCTATTTATGTGTTTATTCTTGTTTGTTAGGTTTACGAAGTTGGGCGGCTACAAGAAAAGACACTGGTCAGAGACTAGTCTTTTTAGGCTGTGGGTTATCGCAGGGTGGGCTTGAGTACTTATATACTAGGCACGTGTTGATACGAGGTGCATTGTTTTTTTACATTTTCACTTTGAAAATGCTACGTTAACTCATTAGGATAGAGAGTATATTTTCCATGAGGAAATTATAAAATTAAAGGAACTCAAACGCTGACCGCATTTGCCAGTTGTAACATTCTACCCACAAGATTCGATTGAGCTTAAAAGCTTAGATACAGATTATTAATGGATAAGCGATTACTTTAACGAACGTTAATCTCAGCAGAATCGTTTAGAATCTGTGGCAGCGATGCTCCCGTCACCGCATCCCCATTAAAACATTAACAGTTACCCGGCGTCGGTTGCTCACGACGCGCGGCCACGGACGCGGAAAATTATTCGCAGCAGCGGCTCGCTTCCGCAACGCGCGCCATCTTGTGGCGTCTGCCAAGATGGCGGTCAGCAGACAGCGCGAGCTGCTCGTGTGAATCCGCTCTAATGATACTCTTTAACGACAAAGCTCTAAATTGTTTACCCTCATATATCTTAATGGCTTCGTGATACTGACGTTAAAATCAAAAGTAGTCATTTACGCAAACTGTTCTTTTGCTTTACTTTTCGATACAGTCATACGCGAACAGTTTATTGACGTCAAAGTTCAATGGTATATTGGTAACTCATATTTTTTCTGCCCGTTGTGCTCAAATAAACATCATTTCCACGTAACTTAATCAGATCAATAAATGTCAACTAGATTTACAATTGACAAATGTCTACATTGTCTCTGAATGATCTATTAACTTGGGAGTTCATAAACCATCAACGTATTCCAATCGCTCCATCTAGCGGCCGACAATGTCATCAATTTACCTCATGAATGAGCCAGGAAACCTGCCGATGTACGGTGAATGAACATAGGGTAGACAAATAGTAGACAACACAAGGCAAATTTAAGTACATCAATAAACCCTATTTTAAAAACAAAAAATAGAGGAAAATTCAATTAGAAAAGAGAGGGAAATGCGCATGTCTGTGATTATGTTCAAATATTTCATGCCTTATCTAAGAGCGTTTTCGATCGGCAACCATTATGGTTTACTATAACTTTCACTAGAAAATGTTTGCATCTCTCTGCATATGCCTTGCTCTGTGCGGTCGTGCCGCGCGGTCGTCTGCAGGCCGCCACAAAGTCTGCCGCCGAAGTAGTGCACAGTACAGGATGTCTATGAAACTACAAGTTTTATTATATAGAATATTTTTTCATTTGTGCTTTTAATTAATCTAAGGAGATATACATGAGTTTTAGATATACTGTGTTTACTTTTTAATAGCTTTTTTGGGATTATATCTTCACAGACAAATGAGCCAGGTGTCTACGCGGCCACGTTCCACCGATTAGCTTACATATCTCATCATCTGGTCCCTTTCGCACCGCGCCAATCAGACCGTGCGCCGTTCTCAAATTTGGTATATAGGCACTGCAGACACACAAACCTACAAACTATGCTAACTTGTATTATGTTTGAGATAACTAGAAGTGCGAATTAAATGTTTTTATTTGGCTACTTTTCTGTTCATTTATACCTCGAAAACGAGAGTTATACCTACTTAAAATATGACTTATACATATTAAGACCGAATTGACTAAACTGTAGCACAACTGTTGTGCGATTGTCGATTGTTTCTCTTGCACAGCTAAAATCGAGTAGTGTGCGCACCTCCATATAATCACATAGGAATCAAAGCGAGACTAAACAGTTGTGCGGCAGTTTAGTTTCAGGTGTGCACACGTTTTAAGTGTTTTTAAAATAATTTCGCAAGTAAATGACACTTGTGGTTGTTTGTGTCGTGGTTGCGTGAAGTCGAAGGGCCACCATTACCCTCTAACCAAATGCACACAAAATCTGTCGGTTTGTGTGTCACAGGGCCGCGCTAACTGTACCGGTCGGTCTACCCGAATGTTTAAACTACATCGCCTAAGGTCATACATAAATATTCATGAGAATAACTATAACATAATTTAGTTACTGTTATTATAAATTGGAAATATTGATTTATAAGCCATAGCTGTAAATATTCAACTTTTTTGATACATTTCATCAATATTACAAGATACTGTAACTTATATCAGCCAATGACGTAGTAAAATCCGCTTCACTTAGTTTTGCCTCCACACGCATTGTTTTACCTGAACAACTGAACAACCTGTCTAACTTTTCAGTTAAAACTACGAGTATCAAAACTAAGCTATCTTTACGGATTTCTTACTAATTCTATACTAACGTAATTTGATGATTCTAAATCATCAAGTGGTGAATAGTTTTGACCAATTTATGTTGCAAAATGCGATGCGAATGAAATCATTTCGCTTGCGAGCACTAATTGGACAATCTATTAGTTCAGTTTCTTCTTAATTCTATATCTATCAGTTGAATGATTATATAAATTGCTCAGAATCTAAAACACGGATATTTTAAAGTACTGAATGCATTTGTTAATCCCACCGTTAAATCTTCCAAAGTAGGACCTTGTGTTAAACTAACACACCTCGCCTCTCGTTTGACCACGTACACGATATTTGGTCTGTCCATCGTTCTGTTTGTCTAATACATTTGCCAAGAGTTCCACTTTGCTAGTTTTTCTTAGGTCAGTATGTTCAAATGTATTGTAAATTACTATTAACAAATAATGTGGTACAAGTTAAATTAAATAAAAGAAGATTGCGACATTTACTTGTTTTACTGATGCCAGATTCTTTTGGAAAAATCAGATTTCTTTTAAATACAAGGCTTGCTATATAATGTTCCTTTCTACTTACAGAATTGTTTTATTTAGCATGATTATTATTCTAGTATTTTCTAAAGATAGCATTATGAATGTTTTTTTTTTATCGGGCGGCGCCATGCCGCCCTCTCGTTCCCCCTAACATGTTTTTGGGAAAGGGACG
>DVQH01002151.1:0-10635 GCA_018231625.1 Papilio phestus | reverse complement strand
GTTTGCTATTTGTTAATCCTTGAGATATGGTAGTATGAATGTACAAAATTCGATATATGCTAACCGTGGGTTTACACTTCCGAAAAATTGGTAGTAAAACATATGGGTATGGTATAAGTTTTTCAATAGTGGAATCAGTAGGTTCGCGTTATAAAATTTCTACAAGCTTTGTCTGGCCGGTCCTAGGGCGTGGTCGGCCCCGGGCGGAGGTAGGGTGCGCTGCAAGATACGATCGATCTCTACACGCATGTGCAATGAAATTTCATCTCTCGAAGGACGCAAGGGGTGGGGGCAGTGATACCCTCCCTCCGGTTCGCTTGGGGGGTAGAAGCCGCCTTGCAAATACTGCAATGTTAAATGGACAAGCTTACAAAAATGACGCGTCCTCGCAAAACGAAGTCCCGGTCTGTGAAAGTGAGAAGTCGCATTGTAGTGCAAACCCATCTCATCCTAGCAACTTATTACATCGTTGACTTTTCGACGATGTAATTATTAAAGAAATCAGTTCTCATTTTTAGGTAAGATTTTAAAACGTTTCCTTTACCTCGTACATTTAAAAAAAATTGACGATAGATTGCTAGAAGGCTATTCTTAGTAACTTATCCTAATTTAGGGTAAGCTCCGAGCCCATCAGCTGGGACGTGTAGTGAGCTGGTGATTTATAATTAGAAACTTTTGCATTTAATCTTTCGAAATTACTGCCAAACGAGACTTAAATTTTCTGGTATAATAGTTCAACATATTAGTGGTCACCTAAGCACAGCTTCCAGATCTCCGTGTTTAGCTAGGGTAGGTTCCCGGGGGCCGCAACATGGCCCCCGGGAATTAGGGTGTTTTCGGGGCTCTCTCGGGGTGCGTAGGGATGCGTGGGGGTGCGTGGAGGAGCATGGGATCCCGGGGGACAAGCGCAATGCAGTCGGCGGGCCCCGCCCTGTAACCTGCAGTTTTAGTGAAGTTCGGTCGGCGTTTTGCGGCATAATAATTTTTCTTAATTTTAATTCATCTACCACCTAGATAGCTATTAGCATTTAGAGTGGTTTAGAAAAGTGTGTGGGCATTTTTATGAATTATTCCGTAATTTGTTCCTTCTCCTACAAAGATTTGATTTTTATTAGGGTATTTTACTATTAAGTTGATATAGTCTATATTTAATTCTACAATTAACTAGATGTCGTCCGCGACTAAGTTCGCATGACATTATAAAAACTCTTAGTAGCCTACAAGATCTTTCAGACCAACATCTATGCCAAATTTCATAGAGATCCGTTCAACCTTTTAGGCTGCAAATTTTAAGGAACATCCACCTATCCATGTAAAATTTGCATCTAAAATATTAGCAACTGAGATACGTAAGTTAAGACGACATTTTTACATTTTCTTTGTTCGAAAACAAACATAGAATCGACAAGTTCGCGCATGTTAATAATCGAGGTCAGCAAAATGCGCAGGGGCTAGGATAGGGAGAAGCTCATCCGGAGGATCAGGTGTGGGTGTGGGGGCGGAGGGGGTGGGGAATATTCTGTAAATTGAGATGCGGGTGGGGGATGCGCATAGTATAAAAGGGGCCGGCTCGCCCGGGACTCGGCAGTTCTAATTGCACTTTGAACCGAATAACACATGTCATCTGTTAATTTATTATAAAGTAAGTGCGTTATTCCTGTGTATTGTTAGTGCGTTTGAATATTTGTTAAAGATGAAACCTTCGTTATTATTAATGATAATTGTGAAGTGATAGATTTTAGTGAACCGTATTTGATCGATTCGTACGCGCAAGTGCAGTGGTTGAGTGGATGCTGGGTCGGTTAAAGTGGGGTGGAACTCTTACATTTTCTATTGGATTAACATTATGATACCGCGTATTCTAATTCGTTTGATTGTGATTGCGATTTTCTTGTTTACTTTTTTCCTGTGGTTAATTTGCGTCCACCGTTTCCTGCATCTCGACACACAAACTATTACAATTAAAGATTTGTCATTTTCTTTCGAATATGAAGCTTAAACAATGGCCGTTACATTGAGGTAATTTAGATTATTTCTACGAATAAGTTCAGTCATCAGATGTGATCATTTTTTTTACAACGTTTTTGGAAGCAGTGGGAGTTAAGCATTTTTTGTTTTTCATCAATCGATAGATCTTACTCCTAATATTATAAATGAGAATGTTTAGATGGATAAGAGAATATCGTTGAAATTTGACATAGATTTAGAAGGAAGCACACTATGTGTGCTCGTAATTGTTATATTTTTTACGCGCGGACGGGTCATAGCTAGATTGGACAATTATATTAAAATAATTTAATTAAAATTTTTGCCGAATTATGCTACATTTCAAAATTAATCAACGGCAAATAAATATTCAAACACATTTTTTTCCATATCATCTTTTGATGTTTGGCTATTTTGTGAAATCGACTACCATTTTTACGATAATCGATCCAAAAAACCGAATAAACATTGTGACGATTAGGCTTGTAGTACACTTGCAAGTAGCTGGCATATTTACATACCAGGTACTGGCACATAATAATTACAGATAGTAAACGCTAACTTCGCTATTTCGAAATTTAAAACATTCGTATACAACATTCACGCGTGCATCGGCTACCTTCCAGTCAAAGTCCCGTCAAAATCGGTGCAGCAATACCGTTCATTACCTGTAACAAACTCGGCGTGCGTACAGACGGGTGACAGAAAAAACATTTGTTAATACGATTTTCGTTATCAGCAACGCAAAAACATCATCTTCACGAAATCCGGAATTTTTCTTTCGATGTTATTATACATACAGACAGACCAATTTTATAACATCTGTAGATTTTATATCGAAGTTTTTTTTTTATTAGAGCACAATTACTCAAGTCGTGTTTCCTTTTGTTCTAGTTTTAATTAATTTGCTCTTGGATGTCATCCGACGACCACCAAAAGAAGAAAGGAGGGGGAAGGAAGAGGTCAGCTCGTCGCCGCAATGCTGCGGACCGGGAAGAGCCTCCTGGCCCCCTGGTTACACTTCCGCGAGATCTGCGAGCACATCTCGATATGGATGATGACAATGCTGTAAGTATTAGTAAAGATTTTTTTATAAGTCATAAGATTGCAAACGAGCGAGAGGCTACTTGAATTCTCCTAAAATACGAAGCGACCGCAGCTCAAAGACATCCGAAATTGACCGAGGAAGAGACGCACATAAAGAGAATATTTAATTTCTTCCTATTTAACTCCAGCCTCCTATCGGCTCTTGCCACCTTTAGCTTATAGGGAATGGAACTAAAATTAGGCCTCCGGCACGCACAGTCACCAGATGAAACGCGGAATTGCTTCCACTTCACGAGTGTCTTCTGTGTGGTCGTAGTATAGCGGGGGGCGAGCCGGCTCTTTCGTACGAAGATGTTATCAGGGCTTTACCACTGTTAGAGATATACTTTAGTAATATGCCAAAAAGAGATAGTCAGACCCAAACGGAAAAGAGAGATTAAAATTATGTTCTTCTGTTCTTTTAAATACTGATCTTGTTTTGGGAATAGTAATGGACCCTCTCTCCAAACAAGTCGTCATAAAATATTTCACACTTCTGATTGTAACATTTAATTACTAAAGTTAGACCCACATAAAATAAAATTTAACATTCAGTGTCATTGCAACCGCCGCGTCGCCGGTGCAACAAAATGGCGGATGATATTTTTGTATAACAAACACAATATAGGGTATCAAGAGGAAACCTTGACTAGAACAGTATTCGTTTTCAATATATCCAAGATGGCCGTCACTACAAAATGACCGATGTCACATTTTTACTTTGGCCCCAATATGGGTACCAAAAAGGCTTTAGAATAAAAATCCAGTTCAGTCCAAGATGGCCGCCACATTAAAATAGCTGCTCATATATTTTGCTATTTCATAATAGTTAATATTTTTTTGTGATCGATTGATTTTTGCTGCAGCAGGACAACTTCCAAGATGCTTCAGGTGATTCACCGGAGTAAGTATATTTATATAATCTTATAAATGGGAAAGTTTAGATGAATAGATGTTTGTTAGAGTTCACGGATGTAGAGGATAGGCTGAAAGATTGCATAGGCTATTTTAATTCAACGCAGGCAACATCTTTTAATTACTAGTTTTGATTTTAGATACATTAGTTTTATAGTGCTGAAAAGTAAGTTAAAAAGGGTTGTTTGAAAATCATACTTCATGCTAACATTATAAATGCGAAAGTTTAGATGAATGGATGGATGTTTGTTAGAGTTTGTAGCCTAAACAGCTCAACGGATTTCGATGAAATTTGGTGGAGATGTAGAGGATAGTCAGGAAGAACACAGGCTTCACTTTTGTTTGTTTTAATTCCGACGTTAAGCTAGTAATACTATAAATAAATAATGGCGACTGTTATGAATGATAGAAGGACACAAAACATGGAGGGGCTGCTGTGCCGAAACTGATTGTCGTGTTCTTTATAGTCCCAACGTGAATTTGCAAATGGCCCTCGATGACTGCGAGATGGCCATCAAGCGCTTCTTCAATAATGAATTAGATTCAGCCATGGGCATCATGGAGGCTCGGTCAGTATTCTTTCTTATTTAATATTTCTTAGGTGGATAAGCTGATAAGATCCACAGCTGAAACATTCAGAAAATATGCTGTCATTTCTTATTATTTTTTTGCTATATGTTTTCAACAGGTTGTTCGGCAGTGGGTATACACTAATATACAAACCCAAAGAGTGTGTACTGTTAGTACATCTGAGGCTTATGTTAAACCTTTATGGTTATTTTTTATTGGACGTGAGACAATGCTCAGATTCAGTAAATTCGTCATTTAGTTGATAGCTGATAAAACTGGATCTATTTGAATAAAAAAGGGAAAACATGAACTTGTAATGTCAAACCACTAAGTGACAAGCTCACAATCTTCTATATAACTTGTCTTTCTTAAATTCTCGTAACTCCTAATTACTCTACCATTACCAGAGTTACATAGGAGTTTTAGTATAGATAATTGCTATTTTAGTTTGAGTATTTTCTGTAACAATCTGTTAGTACAGTTATTTGTAATTAGAGACGGGATATTTCTCATTGGTTAGAAAGCAAATTAGTGACCCCACCTGACCGTGCTAAGCTCTATTGGCGATGAGGATTTCACAGTCCACATCGCCATCACTGGTCACAGCCAATGACTTTAGACTTTCTACCAGGAGCAGAACGTCAATTTACCACAGCCTGGGTGTTTCGATATTCGAGTTCATTCCTGCGGTTTTAACCCTGGATTCGGCTCAGGTAGGCCGCGCGATCCAGAGCCTCAAGCGGACAGTCCAGTTGTGCAACCAGAACCGGAGGAGCTACACGATAATGCAGACGATAGGGACGATAATGGCGAAGGTAAAAACCATCAATATACATGTCAGACGCGCTTTACGAACTTTACGTACCACAGATACAGTAATTTTACATACAATATACAAATCATACGTCTTCCTTTATACTAGTCGATGAACCTCTACGATATTTGAAATAACTCAAAACAAATCTGACCTTCCAGACAGACGCACACAAAGAAAAATTTAAAGTGTTTTTGTTAACGCTAGTCTTAAATTCATAGGCGTGAAATAGGTTTTTTTTTGTATTCCATTTATACACTCCAATTTTATTTACGTGTATAAATATAGACTAACTATAATACTGGGTTGCTGCAGTTTCCATTTATTTTACCAATACCTAGTGATTCATTAGTGTTAAGTTAAACTGAGTTTCAAAGAAAGTTCAAGTTACGTAATTCAGAAACGCATTTCATGAATTTATTAAAGCAAAAACACTAACGAATGGTTAAACGTATCTGGGAAAATGATCATTAGTGAGGCTTTAGCTCCGATATTAAGAGTCCCTATTAACCTGCGTCTGCGTCTCTATCTAGCCGATTTTATCGCTAGTGTTACTAAAGCCGTGCGACACAAAGTCCGTAACGCGTGTTTGGCGTTTAATGCATGTGTTGTGTTCGTACATGCTTGTGAATGCATTTTGAACTGATTTTTGATAATTGTTCTTATCTTATCAACAATCTTTAAAAGTCTCCATTTATTTGAATAATGTGAACTAACTAAACCGATTGGTAAAATTTCAATTAGAATTGTTTGCATTTTGGAATATCATCATAGTATAATTAAGTTGCTTGCATTTCTAAAATACGTTTCCTCTATGATAATCAAAACTGAAATTATGATTTTTGAATGAAAACAGATAAGCTTGCATAAAACATAAAACTAGTAAACTACGTTCTTGTTTTATTAAAAAATTAGGTAATGTGAAAATAGCCTGTATTTATCTTTAAGCTAAAATCTTACGTCGTTGCAACTAGATTATTCTTTTTTTGCTTTATTTTTGTTAACAGTTGTTAACCTTTGTTTGTTTTGAAATCCCTGTATTTGATTTATTAAAGTATGTTTGTCTTATTTTTCTTTCAAGTAGTTTTGTATGCAGTAGTCGAAATTACTAATTTGCGAGTCTAAGCTATAAAATTATATTTTTTCTTTTCTTTACTTTTTGCACAATAAAATTAACATGTTACTGCATCAAGTTTTAAAGCGTTTATTTTATTTTATTCATTTTGACGTATTTAAATACTAAACATTAAAAATAAGTAATAATGGCAAGTTTAATCTCCGGAAACTTAATAAATCTGACACGGATCGGATAGCAAATTTGGATTAGATTATATCTCATGTGACACATCGACAACTTCTAGAAAACGATATGTGGAGTGTCAATAGAATGGACAATTATAATGCATATTTCAAAACACGATATCTCGATGAAATAGAAGAAATCTTACTAACATGATATATGCGCAAGGATGAATTAGTTACCACGTAACTCGAAACACAACTGCGAAAGTACAAGTGTATTTTTACTTAACGTATATTGTCGCGATAAATCCCCGGAGGACTGGCACTAACATAACAACCGACTCGCCACTCTTAAGTTCCTTATTTGCCAACACCAGCCGAACTACTCGACAATGACCGACACGGAAGCACACGCCGAGCTCTGCTACGCGGAGTCGATGCTGCTCCAGGCGGCCCTATGCGTCATAGAGGGAGAGGATATCGCGGCCTTCCTCAGGGCAACCATGAAAATCAAGAATTCCTACAACACCTACAAGTAATTTATACGCTAAAGCACCATAGTCACTTCTTAATCACCACTTCGTTCATCATTTAAGAAAAAAGAAAGTTCAGAACATCTCCACATACAGTTTCCGTGATACTTGGCACTGTTCACTATTGCTCCATTCCCCATAACTTGGGTGTGCCATAAAAGCGACTTAAGTAGACCCTCAGACAAAACGGGAAGCCATCTCACTCAGGGGATTGGTTATACTAAAGATCTAATATTTTTTTGACATTAAAAACTTTATGCCTTTTGATTCTCGGAAACCAATTGCATAAGAATGAAGACTCGATGGCACCGTGAACATGCCATGACAGTTGGACATGAAACCGCTTACATCATTTATCTACTAAACATTATTTCACACATTACCGTAGACTTGCCACTAAAGGCCGAATGGAGGAACGTTTAATTTAAGTAGTGTAACACTGATCGTCCGCAGGGAGTGCTCGCGAATTCTCGAGAAAAAGACGTGGGCAAGTATAGAGTCGCGCCAACATTTCCACAGCGGCGTTCGCCTCGGGCTAGCAACCTTCAATATCATGATAGCATTATTACCGGCGAGAATTATAACGCTTCTAGAATACGTCGGATTTTCTGGCGACAAGGTAAGGCAAATGAGCGAACAATGAACTCTTCTATCTTGACCTCATCTATTTAGCATACTTATTCTACGTCCAGACTACGGCTTTCTACAAATTGTTACCCGATATTAATAGGAGCGATTCGTTGCTGCGTGAACAAGTCTTTAAATGGATCGCGTTCACAGGAGGCTGGGTTGGCAGAGCTTCAAATTGGAGCGAAGGCGCCGGGCCTGCGTGGCGTTCTCTGCGAAATTGTCTCGCTGGGTATCCATCTCGTGGTGAGCCATTTTGCTGGAGCCACACCGAACATTCATCAGTGTCGCGAAATAATCGACGCGCAACTGAAAGTAAGTCAAATACTTAATTTTGTGTCATCATCATCATCACTAGCTCAGTACGTCCTACGTATACATCCCGACAGAGGGGCTCGGAGCCTACCCTAAGTTAGGGTCACTAAGTCATTAGTCAACCACGCTGGCCCAGTGCTGGTTGGTTGACTTCACACATGTCTTCGAATTTCTTCGCCGATGTGTGCAGGTTGCTTCACGATATTTACCTTTGCCTAAGAACGTCGGGTAAATTTTGCACATATGAAAATTCAAAAATTCGCAAATCACATGGTACATGGCGAGATTGAAATCCAAGACCAGTATACTAAAAGTCAAGTGCTTAATTTTGTGTATGATTATAAAATTGTAAGCATGATAGTAACTATTGCGGTCGCGTTTAGGTGTACCCGGAGGGAGTCTGGTTTCTCCTCTTCGAGGGACGTTTGGAGTTACTCCGCGGTCGCTGCGCCTTGGCAGCGGCAACTTACCGCCGAGTCGCCGAGACCCGTCATCTTTGGCCGCAGCTTCGCCATCTATGCTACTGGGAGCTGATGTGGGCGAGCGCGTAAGTTACTGAATCCTTCCTTAGCGATTTTTTTAGGGCGCCGAGTCGAGAAGCAGTTAAAATCTTTAGCAACCATAACAAAACATCTACGTGTTCGCTTTCAGAGTGCCCTGAACATCATTGGCGTGCATACGCAATGGTTTAAGGATCTGCTATTGCCTACATGAACTGGACCCTCTTTACAGTATTGCAGTATGCTCTATAATTGAAAAAAGCTGGCACATTTTACATTTTATTGCTAATTATTATCAGCTTATGTAATAAATTAGATTAAGTTATGACACAGGGCCGTTCAACTTTCAGAGAAGTACAAGGCACACGATAAGGTAGCGTTGACGATATTTTAGAGTTAGCTATGGACGAGCGTAGGGCATGTAGAAATGAGATTCAATACATAGTCTCGTGACTATTGTAGGCGATATTAGTGACATCAAGCAATCATAATGCACTTATCTGATTCAAGACCACGTAATCCCTTAGGAATAGAAATATGGTTAGGTAGACATCTGCTTTACGTTAACATTACGACATACAATTGTACATTAACCATGTTCCACTTATAGATTTAAATCAAAAGTAAAAAAAACGGAATGCGTTAAGAATTAACAATAATTAAACTAATACTTATTACCACGCTGTTTAATCTTAAAAGGGTATCACGGAAGTGTAAAATTATGAGCATATCTTTTCGCTCTTGCATAAACCAAGCACAATAAATTCATGTACCTATGTACAGTCGTGGAATCTGTCAGTATTCTACCATAAACTATAGTCGTTTTATAGTTTTGTACGTATTGAAACGACAACGCTGAACAATAACCAATTTGGTGCAGTTTTCAAATGTGTCTGAATAAAAAAGGTCGGCCAAAACACGGCTAATTGCTGTATATTACCCCGTTATACGACACTAACTGATTTCTACCATAATTGGTTATTTTAAAAAGGCATTTGTTCCCAAGAAACAAGGAACTTTTCTATAAATGAAACACCGTGTATTTCCGCGACTGTACATGTTTTTATACTTACATTTTAATCGTTACATCTATTGTGATATGATATTGAAACTCGTTTAAACTTATTAAAACAAAAGAAATTTAAAATTTTATGCTTTTCGCTATGAGTTTCCGTTCTATATCAACTGAACAATGCATTCTTAATGTGCTTTTACCATCATCATTTATTGAACTATTCTTGATAGACATTCCATAGTTTTCTGCATCCTATCGCCTCACGCATTGTCTGTATTCTAACCATATCGTGACCTTATCCTAACGTTTGTATTACAACATCGCTGTACATTTCTTGTACAGGGGTAACCGTTCTTCAGTGCTATTGAAGGGATGGGTTTTGTATATATTTGGCAAGGAAAATCACGGATAAGGTTAATGCATGCGCAGGAGGTTTGCCAATTCCCCACTAACAGACCAGCTGGCTCGTCTACCCAGTGTTGTCAGCTAACGCGTGACGTCATGAGGCTATCGGCAAAGCTTCTAGAATGTTTTGGCTGCATTATTGTAACCCTTTGTCTTGCTAACTGCATTGTTTTGATTTCATCTTGTTTGTGCACATTTTGTATAGCTTTGGCAGTGCATATTGTGTAATTAGGTATTGCTCCATTTGGACTATCTTTTTAATTTCTTTTATTATATCTAATTTATTATGTGTATTTTATTTTTAGTTACAGATAAAATGCATGATCGTAGACTTTTTTATGATTAGTTTTTTTTTTATTATTTTACATTGTGATTTTGTTGTTAATATTATTTTTTTAAAAACCAATGTAACTTAAAGACCTTGGAATTAGAACAATATGATTGTCTAATTTTTAAAAATTAAATAATAAGCTGTAAATTCTAGCAAATGTCAATACATTCATCCATTCACAGGTAGAATGTTATTACGATATGAATTAACAAGAAAAGAAAAACGAAATTTCATTTATTAGAAATTATGTTGCATTTTTATATTAACAATAGTTAGTTCATTACAATGGAAAATAA
>DVQH01002150.1:0-10643 GCA_018231625.1 Papilio phestus | reverse complement strand
CACATTAGGGTTTTTATCCAAAATATTAACCCCCTATGTTTAATGGCGTGAAAATATATAGCCTAGAGCATGACGTAAGTGTAGGACTTTTTATTATAAAAAGAATTATTGAAAAATATGCTGTAATTGCTGACATCTTAAGCAACAAAGAAATGTTTGTTTACGGTTTATTATAATAGTACAGATAATTTGTTTTGTCATTCTGGACTATGTTGTTGTCTCAAGCACTCCAGTAGCAGGTTAAGTGAACTACACTTGATAACTTTTTGGTTATATCGTTCAGGTCACGCTACGGTTTAATTTTACGACTTCAAGTCATTGTGTCACTCCCTTACGATCTGGATCATTAAGTGGGTAAATGGTTAATGAAAATAGAATGAGCACTAAACATCGGAGCGGAATTTCGCCAGTCACCTAGCCGTCGTTAAATGTTGTTATCGCCGGCGATTAAGTGACAAAACAACTCGGCTGGATGACTGAGGAGGGAGAGGGGTAAGCGAGGGGTTATCGTGGGGGAGGGGGCGTGCGAATAATAATCTCAGTTTACGACGGCAGCCGAGTGAATCAATAAAAACACTAATAATGCACAGGCGTAATCCGGATCGTGCAACGTCGCGATTACTGGCACTAACGAGCTCGTAAAACTGATATACAATGCACGATCCGGCCTTGCTTGGGCCAGCGCAAGCGCAGTCGAAAGGCATGAACCGTAAGAACCCTTCCTACAGCATAAAAAACATTATTTACTATCAAAAATTGTACAATTCAGTGGTATATTCATATGTTTACATTTCGAATTAAGACTAAATAATTTGTCGATTCCAAATCAATAAGTAGTTTAAACTATTTATTCACTGAAGTTGAGTTAAGCTATCCATCTTTTAATGGCCGTTTATCATATCAATTTTTAATGCAATGTTAAATATGTTTTTTATTTAAAAGATCAAGAAGCGTAGGTAGTAGCGTTTGTAGTAAGGAACCCTAAAATGGCACAGTGTATCCATTACTCTCAATTTACGCCAGGTTGAAGGAAGCGCGCGGCCGTCGGCGGACGCGGCGGGTGTCCCCCTTGATTAAACCCCGGGAAGTAAGAAGTAACAATTTGTGTGCATTCCTCCGGAGCTAGGCCCCTCCTGGATTGCTCTCCAGCTTACTGCTCTAACGCTTACAAACTTTATTATTATTTTCATTTTACCTCCCATTCTTTCTACAGTAATGATGTTAAACTGTTGTTTAATTATTAAATATGCGAGAATAAAACGGGATTGAGATGAAAATTATAACGGTCCCATACGTTTTAATCGGTAATGTTTTTAATAAATTCGTTTGTCGAATTTATATGTAATAGTGTAGTCGATTGAATATAATCTGTATTTATGAAATAGAGTAAAGCAAATTTCGTATCAGTAAAATAAATCTAAAAAAAAAACTAAACAGCAGTGTCTAATCTGAAAGTAAAAAAGTTATTTTTTCAGTAGCGCTGTATAAAATATCGGTTGTTTTTACTGTGTCCAATCGATTCCGTGTTGGGGACGTATTGCAGCGGTGTTGATGACGGACCTCCCACAGTCCACTGGCTGTCGGCGACACGCTCGCCTGCGTAAACCCATCGGCGCCTGATGGACTGTGCCCGACTCTAGTCGTGCAGTTTTTATGCAAATCTCCCGTTATATCACTCTTTGAAGTTTATTTTACATGCACTGTAAAGGGTAATGTCAATGATGTAGATGAGTTTGCGCAAGTTTTGCTCTTTGCGCCTATTGCTGTTTGAAATTTACACTATGTTCACAATACCAATTTTTTTTTAAAAAGGATAATAGATTTAATTACTTCTGAAATTTAATTACATTTGGGCGATTTACTGGAATTTATGTTTACAGTTTGTCCTTCAGAGGGTTTTATCTAGCTATTTCAAAGAAATTAATGCAATACAAAAATATTGTTAGTTAAACATTAGAAATGATACTTGTATTTTGCCTAATAATGGTATGAGACATATTGGCAATGATCCTACAATGATTTAGCATAGCATTGCGAGCGAGGCTCGTTGTTTGTTGCGCGTGCCTGCCGCCCGTCCGGGGCGATCTTCGTCTTGTGACGGAATTAAAATTAATAGCGGCGGCACGTTGAGGCCGAGCCGACAGCGCGACCCGCAGCGACCTCGAGCGACCCGGTACCACCCGGCTATAGTAATTTGTTTACTCGCCTCGCACAGGATTACGTTGCGCGCTCCCATGAATTGGTAACTGACGGTGACTTTTTAGCTCTACGCTTAGGAGCCATATTAGCAGTTCAGAGTTCAGGTTTATTTGGATATAAGATTCAAGAACCTGGTCTTTGTTATATTTATTAGTAAAATAGGGAAGTAAATAAGCACAAATAAGGCACTACATTTTTACTTCCTTTAAAGTAAATAGTAATTAAAATTAAAAAAAGTAATAGATTCTTTAACTCTTCATACAAATACATATTTTTATATACACAAGATTTGTATATTCAATTATTGATTTTTAGATACTTCATATAGTAACGTTGGATTTCTGTATAAAATTGTACCGGGTCATTTATAATGCAATATGATAAAGCACTATTTACACTGTGCGGGTATAATTTTGCACTGTCGGTGTCGCGGGTGCGTCACGAGCCTAACGTATTTATTGTATCAGTGTCAGGCTTCATCAAAATGCAAATAGGGACGGGACCGCGCCGTCGCTGGACAGTTGGCCGTGTTATATTGAGTTATTCTCTCCTACGTAGTGGATTTCTCCGGCGCGCTGCGCCGAAACACTCGTAGACGAGTGGAAAATGTGAAAACATATCTACATTCATATGACTTCATATGTTATTTGGTAATGTACTACGTAATGTTTGCATACTTGTCGGTATTTGTGCTTTCATCTTTATTAGGTTGGCTTTTTTAATTTTTTTCAGTTAAAAGCGAGTAGAAGAGCGAATCATCGTAAAATTTTTCGACCACCGTTTAAGTAATTTTAAAGAAAAATTAAAAGTTAATTAACACTTTCTGCTTCATAACACAGTTGCACGACTCTTGAGCTTCGTCTCACTCGCAATGGAGCTTGCAAATTTACGTAATGCACCGTCTAAGAGGAAGCCGGGGAATGAATCGGTCGCCGTGGCTCGTTGCATGTGGTTAATAAAGTAGCGGTGTCGGGTTCGGATTTCGGTCGTTAGCGGGTAATTGCCGACACCTAATTAGTCCGACGCCCCGGTACGCCGGCACGCCGTCACACGACACGACTTCATGTCACACATATTTATAGTCACGACGACCCTGGCGTCGCTTTAAGAGATGCTGGATATAACTTGCGGCTTGCGATGTCTTACCTGCTTCATATTAAAGGAACTAGACGTTTAAAGTTGTACGGATGTTGTAGTTTTGCAATACTAATTTCCCTTTGAAGAGAAACAGTATAACCAGGAAGAATTCGACATCGTATTTCTCTCTTTTTAGGGGTATTGAATACTAGAATTAAAGACGTATCTTCCATCTTATGCTGTAACTCTTTACCATTTATTAACAATGGTAAATTCCAAGATACCCCGGAATATTAATACTCGGTGATAATCTTTGTTTGTAAAGTTAATTGTAAATTTCTTGTTAACAGGTATGGAGGCGATAATGTCGGAGTTCTTCAATGATACAACGACAGCTTTCTATATTATACTGATCGTGTGGATAGCCGATCAGTATGATGCGATTTGCTGCCATACGTCCATTGCCAAACGACATTGGTTAAGGTAAGACATTGATGATAGTGAAGTCTGCTGTATGGTCTTTAAATCGATAGTAAATGTTTTTACGAGTTCAAAATGTTGTAATTTAAATTGAGTTCATTTGATATACTGTTTTCTTTTCACATCAAAGAGCATTTTTAAAACCCGCAACACAATTTGTTATACAATAAAATGCTTTTCAGGTCATTTGTATTTAGTTTAATTTTCGCGAACAATATATGCATCCAATTAGCCTCCGTGGCTCACGTCAGTTTATTGAAAAGTACTCAGTTGTGGACCGCGTGATATTAATTAGGACATTGAAGAGTCGAAGGTCTCGTTTACAATAACCATCAATATGAGGATGTCGGATGTTATTTTCCATCAGTAAATACCTTTAATTTGTGTATTGAACATATATTGTCAGACTTCTTTATGTAATTGTGGATATTACTAAGAATTCTTCTTACTTATAAATTGCTAAGAAGAAGATTGACATTTAACCCTTTGCGAGTCTTCTATGAATTAATGTACAATTTATATCTCGATATAGTTTTAATTATTATTTTAAGATCGTGATTTCTAACAATCTTCACCATAAGTCACTCTATTCTCATCCTTCATATCTCTTCTATCTCCTAAGATATCTATTCAAATTATTTTTGTTGAAAAATTAAATCATCAATGGAAATATGTTGTTATATTATGCAACAGTCCAGGTACAATCGCGCACTTCAATCATAATGGTAATTTTAGTTCATTTGATTGTTGACAACGGAACGCGGCGACCGCCCCTGTTGACACGCACGGCCGCACCAATGAACCGCACAATCATTAAATTATACTCACGCCGACTGTACTTGCTACCGTATGTTTATTGCTCGTTATTTTTTGTTACGTCCCATTCGTTTATTTTCCAACGAACATCACTGAAGTCTCTTTATAGCGACACTAATGCTGTTTAAATATTGTCAAGTTAACGGCCGAGCTTTTACTTTGATACAGGTTCAATTGGGTGCAACTATATACGTTTTATTTTCATTGCTTTTTAATGTAGCAAAAATCTCATGTAGTTTTTTACTTCCAATATTCTTGGATTGAATAATGAAATATCTACCGGTTTTAATTAAGAAATGAATGTTGGCTTCGATAGTTAAGTTAACAATTCTTTACTGAGACCTAAAACATATCTGGCTAGTCCTAATTTATGTGGCGTGGAGATATTTGATCCATGACAGTCTTGTCTAACAATATGCCTAAACAGTTGTCTCTTTGATTATACCTTATGCAGTGTCTGCTCGTATCTTGCCCTTCATAACTCCCTAGACAAGCAATCGTCCACTTTGTTTTTACTCTTGCTTCGCAGCGCGTGATCCTCCTTAATCAAAAGGCGCCCGGGCACGAAGCAATTTGGTTGGTCCTCCGCGCAAGCAATAAGGAGAGTGAGCGCTATTAAAACAAGCGCAAATAAAGCAAATTGAAAACGGCACCGTGACCCCCCCGAGAGGGGGCTAGTTTAGCCCCGAAGGCAGGGCGCCCCGGCCCGTAAAAACAACTCAGTCCTAGTGTACTAGCCTTAGCTAGTGAAGTTTCATCTATTACTTTTCTTAGTTGATCAAATCTAGAATTTTATTATTACAACGATTTTTGTACATACAATTACCTTTGACCACAGCTAATCAAACGTTCGTTTCTTTTTATTTTATTATTTCTTTAGATAGCTTTAACAATTGTGGTAACAACATATTATGGGTAATTTCTGTCTCAGTTCATCGAATTTTACTCACTGTCAATTGACTTGTGATTGATTATAATTTACCAGAACTATATTAAGAGTTTTAGTTGGTATACGATATTCATCTGAAAAGTGCAATTTTGTAGTAAAACTAAGAAATGTCTAGATGTTGCATAATATTGAATAAGCGTCTTCGCATTTTATTAAAAAATAAGATGTGTAAGACGAAGCAGAAAATATTACCTGCCAACGACAATACTGAAGTCTTTGATGATAACTCGGCTACATATCACAGCAATAATGTATACTTTACAAGGAAAGGGCATTATGCCTTTGTCTACACAATTAAATTGCTATCGTGAAGTTTATGGAGAATTCAAATATTGTTATAACGTTACTTGCAAGATTTTATATTCATTCTTTTAAAAGTATTCTGTAGTAGGAGACTTTACGGAGTTAGTTATTATTAAATCGTAGTATTTTGTTATGTAATTTTCTCTGTTATACTCTCTTCTTTTTATGTATCAACAGTTTCTTGGTTTTATACTTTTTTATATAAGGTGGCAAACGAGCAAGTGGGTGGCCACTCAGTCTGCCGAAATGGTGAACCGACCGCTGCCCATGGACATCCGCAATTGCAGATGTATTGCCTAATCTTAATCGACGTAGAAGACGCAAATGAAGGATATATCCCCTTCCGATGCGTCTCCTCTACCGTCAAATCCACTTTTGCTTCCATCTTAAGAAAAGGGTGGATAGAAAAATGGACTGAAATCAAGCCTCCTGTAATAATCGTATATGTTTAGCAAAACAATTCTTAAAATTACAAGGATAGCAAGAACATAAAATTATATCTGTGTTGTGTTGATGTGCGTGAAGTGCGCTTAATCGCTTCCAAACTTGAGGCCCGGTCATTTACTGCCTCCGCAGACTCCGCTGTCGCTGACCCTTATTGCGTTAACGTCGTGAATCTCCTCCTGACGGAGTTCAGTTTATAAACTACATTACGACGATGACAGCTCGTCCGGGAAAATGCAATTATGTCCACCCTCATGCAGCATTACCTTAGATTAGGAAGACAAGAGCAGAAATGCTTCATAAAATATTTTAAAACCGTAATAATTTCTTAGAATTACAAACTGTCCTACTGTAAATGCTTTCATACACTATAACACTAATCCACTTGCAGTTCATACAAGCGGGTAGTAAGGATAACTAAGCTTATTATTTTCACTATTTTCTTAACACTTAAGAAATAAGGAGATTATGGCTAAGAAAACTGACCTCGGCCGAGTGAATAAAACTCTAATCGAAGCCGGGGCCCCGAAGCATAAATCAGTCTCCCCTCGCTATGACGCCCGCCGGAGCCTTCAATTTGACACATCCTTAAAATGACATACGAGACGCGACTCCTAACGACGCGTCGCCGCGCCGCCTCAGCGCACGCAACAACCTTATAAATAAATCGAAACACATTACTGACGTGGATTATATTTAATATGCATGAGAATAGTTCTTTATCTTTGATGTTTTTGCATTTAAGGTTAAGATTTTCCGTTCGGTAAACATAGTGAAGTTTTCGTATTAAAAAAAACTAGCTATTGCTCGCGACTTCGTCCGCGTGACATTAAAAACTAATAGCCTATGTTACTAACTGATAAGCGTAGTTTTTTAATGGTGAAAGAATTGTTGAAATCGGCCCATTCGTTTTTGAGTTATTTCAATACATACAAAAATAGAAATCTTCAATCTTTATAACTCGTATTAGGATAGATATTAACACAGACATTTCATGTCTCTAAATGTTTCTGCAAAACAGTGTTAATCTGTAAACTAAGTTAGTAGAGCTCGTGTTGTAATTAGTTAATCGCTTCCGAATTGTGGCATAAAACAAAAGTTATCTGCAGATAGGCTATCGTCAACGTCGAGTGAACTATCGATCTAATAGAAAGTTTGGGCCCGGTGCGTGTCGAGTGGCGGAGGCGGGCGGTGTCGGGAACAAATTGTCGTTGCGGCCTTAATTGGCGGTCGCGGAGATTTATGCGGATGCGGAGGCATGGTCGTCGTGCGGTCGGCGCCGCAACCCTGCCCCAGAGCCGCTTCCTCACAGAATCACCGACCTATTAACGTTCGTTCATAGTGTTCAACTCAACTTTACTGAGATTTTACACTAAGAAGTAATCTGAGTGCGCGGTAGTGCACCCGTCGAGGTGAGCACGGCCAAACACTATTTTGTAACTTCATTGTGGATAAAGATAGAAGGCTGAAATTTTGAACAGCAATAGATATACCGGAATTCATTACATTACCAAAATATCTTTTGATTATATTTAGTAGTTTACAAATTATAGCTAGTTGAGTTTTTCACTTTGTTACACAAATGCGTGTTTGGTCGTAATTTTCAGCGCTCTGTCTATAGATTTAGGAGAAACTAAAAAATCCGACGGTTACTACTTTCGTGTGCTCGTTATGAAATGTTTGTGTGGAAGTGCAGTTTGAACTATCTTTGTGTAAAATTTAAGTTATACAGATTATATTATTGCGTTCTCTATTAAAAAAATGCAAATAGGTATTACCAAAGACGTGATGCATTGTAGTTGTACACGAAAAACTTCGGTTCATTCATACATTTAAAATGAGTTTTTGTTCTATACTTTTCACTTACAATTCTTATTTTGAGTTTAGTGTCAAATAGGAAAAAAAGAGTATTAGTTTGAATCTTCCCATGTGCTTATAAGGCCCTCTAAGATGAACTTTGTCGCGAATCGAAGTCTTGTGTTCGCTGAGGCGTGAGTAGAACGCACTGACGGCTGCTACCTGTCGTTAATTACGCCTCAACAATTTACAAGAAATATTCGCACATTTATTTTGTGTTACTTTTTTACTATCGAAAAGCGAACTTTTTTATGTTGTTTTTGTCGTATTCTTCCTTATCACAGTCTTGTTAAGACGACAAATGAAAAGTCCATCTTAAAGTCTGTAGAATCATGACACAAGTCATTACGAAATAGTATTTACACTTTCTAGACAACAAAAAAAAAAGTTTTTTTTAATTGCACATCGGATTACTTGTATATTTTGGACATGTTTCACTCATTAAAAATAGTGAATGTCTAGTTATGTCCAGTATATTCGAATGTAATCGTAACGTATTCAATTTGCCACTGAATTATCCCCTGCGTTCATTATTTAACCTTTCATCATATCCAAAGAGGGCCGCAGTTAACATAATTTATGTCCGTCGTCGGTTATTTAAACAAGGATTATTTATGTTACAGAACCACAGCTTAAACAAGATTACACTATATCGACATTTAAATTGCTTTCCAATGTAACAGCGAACCCACAATATTTAAACTGAAGTAAACTTTAACAAAATTATTTATGTAACCATTCTTAAGACCTGTCCCACCACTGGCTGATAGAGGGTCAGATAGCTTAAAAATGACGTCAATGTCAGATAAGGAAACAAAATACGATACTTCCATCAAATATTTTACACGTTGGATTGTTATCAGACAATTTACAATTTGATGGGATAGGCCCTTAAACTTATTGGATTAATTTTTAATATGTTACAATGTTGTTAATTTATAACTGAGCCTGATTTTGCGCATCGCCTTTTATTCATATAAGATTGCTCAAGCGCTTGACTTAATAAATGAGAAATTATTGTTAGACATATTTAAACGCCCGTTTTCATTAATGACTAAACATCGAAGTGACATCCCTGCGTAGGAGCGATTAGTCGCGGGCCACGGCCGCCGCGGCGCCGGCTCTGGCGCCCGCACTGGCGCTCGTCACAGACTCATTTGCATCTCACTTTACACGCTTCACTGTGCTTTTGATATCTTCCACCTGATGTAACTTATTCAGCAATTAAATGCGAATAAATACGATTACACAGTCTTTAATAAACCTTAATTTTTTACTGTTACAATTTTGATTAGAATCTCGACCGTTAGACTCAATTCCAAACGTTTCAGATTACTTTGTATTGTAATCAAGAATGTCGTAGAACTTGTTGCGCCTTGTCTTGGTAAATGTCGGCTCCCTTGAGAGTCTTTGGTAATGAGATTTTAATTGAGGGTATAGTCGCGTTGATCCGTCGACAGATACGCTTAACTTCATTACGCTGGCCGACGATTACATTGCCTAATGTAATTGCTCAGTTAAACAATTTCGCACACCGATGTTTGGTAGCGACCTGTGGGGACAGCGTTTCAACTTAATTACTCTCCTCGATCAATACCAGGACTCCGTTATTTTGTCGGCTTATAATAACATGAACACATATATTGTTTGTATTTTTCTTGAAAAGATACATAGATAAGACTTTTTACTAGTAAAATTATAAAATATCCAATGCAAAAGCTTTTGTATTTATGAGTGATGAAATAAATTGTTCTTCAATATTTTCTTGCCGGCTCTAATCCGTTAAAGAGCTTATATTTTATGGAGCGGCGCTGTTATAAACATTCGATGAGTCTCGGTAATGTTAAATCCTGTCTAATTGGCTGTTTTTGCTAACGATATTTTTACCTTCCGTTCCTTCGCAGGATGTTATTAAAACAAATATTAAATATTTGTGTATTAGTAAAACATTGTTATAGAATAGAGAGTATTAAGGACATGTTTTTTAATTTTTTTGACATAGTACAATGACATCTAATTGGTAACTACATAAGTAGATAAGTTTTTCTACATCTAGGCGTTGGTAAACTTTTGAAAGGTTATTAACATAAAAGTTCACATAGGACTCACTCAGATCGCAGCATTTTTATCAGCCGATAGATTAATCGGATGAGCCATCAAGCCAAAAAAAAAATAGACGTGATGTTCTCACCTCCTTAGTGATTATTCGTCCGACAAAACAATCTGCCGATAAAGTCTGTAGTGTGAGGGGACACTTAGAAAGTTAACTTTTGTTCAGTATTTATTATGTAGTAAATTGCAGAGGCGTTCATTTGTATGTGATTTCACGCGGGGTACAGTGCGTCCTGTTGGCGACTCCCGGCTCCCCAGCCAGGCGCGCTGCTCGGCGCGTTCTGACATCCCATTTTCATAATCGACTTCATAGAACAAGTGACGTATTTGAGCAAGTTGATGTCACAAATATTGTGATTCATAATAATTTAGCGAAAACAATGTAACAACGTTATGAACATGTTTG
>DVQH01002149.1:0-10645 GCA_018231625.1 Papilio phestus | reverse complement strand
CGGCGCGGCGGGCGCGGCGAGCGTGGCGGGAAGCGTGGCAGTCGTGGCTGCGGGCGTGGCGGGCGTGGCGGGCGTGGCGGTCGTGGCGACGGGCGGCGGCGGCGCGGGCACCATGGGCCGCGGCGGTCGCGCGCGCGGCGACAGCGGCGTCTCCGTGATGCTGCCCTCCGACTGCGACAGCTGCCGACTGGCGCCTAGACTCTTGGGCTCCTCGAGCTCGGCGTCCTTGCCGCCGGAGCTGTGGGTTCTTTGGACGGTGTTGCGTGCCGGCTCCTCGGGCGCGGGGTCGGCGTGCGCGCCGCCCACCTGTATGACGGTGGGGTGCTGCTTGTCAACCGTGTATATGTGCGTGCGCTCGAGGACGGTGGGCGCGATGTCCGCGTTGTCGGCGGAGGTGCGCGCGCGGAAGCTCTGCGGACGCAGCGTGGCGGGCCGCTCGGGCACCGCGGGCTTGTGGCGCAGCTGTACGTCGCCGCCCTCCGCCTCGCCCGCCACGCCGCCCGGCAGGATGGTGCGCGGCGCCGCCACCGGCCGGGGCGGCGGCTGGCCCGTCGGCTTGGCCGTGATCTGTATCCTGGTGGAGCCGCCCTTGCTCTCTGCGCCGAGGGAGGCGGGCCCGCTGCTCACGTCGCCTATCACTTTCATTCTACCCACTACGCCGGTAGTAGCTGTGACGTTTTTCACGACCAACGTCGACTCCTTATCTCGATTTTCTACCGGTTTCAAACCGTCCAATTTCTCCTTCTCGAGCTCCAGGCTCTGTCTGCGGACGTCGGTTAAGTTTTCGCGGCTGCCGCTCTTGGCCGCCTCGTCCTTGAACGCCTTGCTCTGTCGGTACGTCGATCGGTTGATAGTTTGCACTCCGGTGATGACTTTTCCGGTCTCAGAGATGACGGGGCGCGGCGGCTTGGCGGGCTTCTCGTTATCTGCTTTGACCGGCAGTTGTTCCTTTGTAGCGTCAACTACCTGCGTCTGGGCTTCCGCCTTTTGCTTACTTTTATCCGGCGTGAAGTTGGGAGGCACCGGGGCCTTGTTTTTCCGTCTCATGGTCGGTTTGGGGCTGCCGTGCGGCGGACTAGATTGGTCAGACAGGGAGCTGTTGGACTGAGCTTTTTTGATATCGTTATCTATTAATATAAGGCTAGTGTCGTGACTGTTGCTGCGCGAGTGGCGGCCGGGCCCGTCGGGCTGGTGGTTGTAGTCGAACATGGACCTGGTCATGGAGTAGTCGCCGTTCGCGTGCTCCTGCCCGAGCGCCGCGGTCTGGTTGTAGCCGTGGACGAAGTTGGGGCTGAAGCCATACTCGCACTGATCCGGCAACAGATCCTCTTTGGTGAACGTCACGAAGAAGTTGATCTCGTCTTGGAAGAACCAGTCGGCGTGTTTGATGAGCAGCTCGACGACGCAGTTGACGGCGCTGGTGATGTACATGTCGAGGGTGCTCTCGTTGGCGGCCCACAGCAGGTTGGGCGATATCACTATCGCCAGGTTGGACGGTGTCATTTTGTTCGTGCTTTGATTTTGCGTCAAGGCGGACAAAAATTTGATGAGATACCTAAGGTTTTGGTAGTTGTGCGGGGGCAGGAGGTGTACGGCGTCCCAGACGGCGTTGAGGCGCGCCTGCTCGTGCGGGTGTCGCGAGGCGCCGACGAAGGTGTCGTAGAGGCGGTAGGTGAGCAGCGGCTCGGGCAGCTCGCGCAGGTACGACTTCAGCACGGAGGCCACCACGTGCATGTCGCGGTAGTCGCGCGGCAGCGGCACGCTGAACAGCCCCGCGTCCAGCGACAGCTTCATGCGCCGCACCTTCGACAGACCTGCACATTGTGGAACAAACTATGTAAAAACAAATAAAAATGATAATAGCTAGCGATTGGATCGAACATCATGAAATTAGGGGATTTTATATACTTATAAGTAGATGGGCATTATGTTTACTTTTAAATGTGGCATTACACTGGGTAAAAGTTTGTAATCATACTGATATTATAAATGCCAAAGTTTAGATGGATGCATGGATGGATGTTAAAGTTTGTAGCCTAAACGGTTTTCGATAAAATTTGGTATAGATGTAGATAGTCTGAAAGAACACATAGGCTACACTTGTATTTGTCTATAACTCTATACGGACAGAGTCGCGGGCAAAGGCTAGTTTATATTTAAGTAATAATCAAAGTTACGCACGTCATCTTGTAAACAATACTTACACAATGTAAAGTTTCGGAAATATCTATGTTATTACTGTAACTGTAACTCACCACCGGCGATCCGAAAGAGACCTTCCTCGTTGAGTGCAAGCTCGTGCAGCGCGCACACGCAAAGCTCCAGGGGGAAGGCAATCGTCCGGTTGGTGACGCGCAAGTGCTCCTCCAGCGGATACCCGAATACTGGCTTCACAGAGCTATCATCTGTAAATAAACCATAGAAATACAATATATTGATAGAGAGATTCCTAAGGTAGAATAAAAAACTAATCTAAAACAATGTACTAACACCACATTGGTTGTGAAGACGCTATTGATTACGATTTCTACTAATAGAAATTTAATTTTTTCAATCAGTCCAGTAGCTTTGTATTAAGAAAGGAGAGATGACTAAAATAATGAATGATAGAATTATATACCGTCCCCACATAGAGTGGGATGAGGACAAGAGTACCCGGCAAGGTCATCGCCAGTCGTTGGTCTACTGTAGAGTGGGGCATACTTATAGTATTCTTTTCTATTCCAAAGGGAATGCTTATAAATTTACATTTCATTGTATACATTTTTTCCCTCAAGAGGGGTGTGGCTGCTGCTCTATTAGCCCTCTTAACTCATGGTAACTGAGGCTTATTGAAAGGAAAATATCACACGGGTCGAGTACGACATAAAGACAAACATTTTATTAAATTGTTTATCATTCAAAGTTTTCCTTATACAATCGTCTTTCAATGACATCCTTTATATGTATTTTCTCAGGTCAATCTAAAATAAACATTGCTATACTGTTTAGATAATAATATTGAAAACTTAACAGGATTATAATGTAAATTATAAAACTATGAAATAGGAAAAATATGCCGAGATATTGTGTCCGTTTATGTTTAATATATGGGAAATGAAAAATTATTGAAAAATAAAAATGTTTTGTTTTATAATTTTCAATATGAACCAAACGTTCGAATCAAATGTTTAAAATTGGTAAACAAATTTGATAATTCATGTTTAAACTGTACAATTGGTTTGATAATTTATATAAGATGATTCTATTAAGCAAGAAACATTGTTAGTTCAATTTAATTGGCTTATTAATGACTTGTTAGCTCCTCAGAATTGATATGTCTCACATATTAATTACTAGTGACCGACTTGTACTGTCTACGAGATAATTGTCGACGGAATTAGCGATAGTGCGTGGGCTTTCAGTATAGAACTACAGACAAAAAGATATTGTCCTCTCCTTCATTGTCTATGAGAACAGAGAGATAGCATTATGTTTTCGGCCAAGTGTTTCAACAGTGAAAATTCATGGTAATTGCAGGACATAAACGCCTATAAGAAGTCAATCTATATATTTATATTTTAAGGAAAATGGATAACTGTTATCAAGTTTTTCTGAAATAGTAATACCATAACAAACAAATGGTCAATTGGTGTTTGCTTAGGACTAAATGATAATAAACTTATCTTTTAAGTATCATTAATGACAACTTCAAACAAATAGGTGATAAAGATTAGTGAACAAAGAAATTAGTTATTTACCCAAATATTACAGAAATTAGTCATAAAGAGATGAAATGAAAAAATTTAGGAATACCACTAAAAATCTTACTTGTTTCCTAGGATCTCACAATTTGGATTATCTAGAAATATAGAGAAACTTCTACAAACACTCTTTGCACTTTTTAATCTTGTTTATTTTTACTTATAAAGAAGAAAGATTTGTATTTTGGTATATATTGAAATAACTCAAAAGCTACTAGACCAATTTTTAAAATTCATTCACCTTTATAAAACTTTGTTATCAGTGAGTAACATAGGCTATACTTAGGCTTAATAAAAAAAATTTAAATAAACTTACTTATAAATCTTTCTAATTCAGGGACAGTATCTTGCAGAGAGTGTAGTGCGGACTCATGGTATGCCCTCTGCAGTTTAACATACTGTAACAGTGTATGTGCGAGCTGTGCTTCTTTGGCAACAAGAGCAAACATGTCCGCAGCAAGCGCGTCCCGCGCCGCCTCCACACGCGTCCCTGCCTCCTCCAATTCTTCCCTTGCTGCATTTAATTTAGCTGGATTCTCTTCTTTTTGACGCTCTAGGTTCTAAAAAATATGAAAAATAGTAGTTTTGTTATGTTTAAATCATTGACAGTAAGTTGGTGACTATGAAATTGTACTTTATTATTCTAACAAGTGTAATCTATACTATATTACAAAGAAAGATTTGTATTTTTGCATTCTTGTATGTAATGAAATAACTCAAACATGACTGGTCCGATTTAAAAAAGTCTTTCCCCATTAAAAAGCTGGGTTATCAGTAACACAGGCTATAGTTTTCGAAGTCGCAAACAACAGCTAGTCTTAATATGTTAATTGAATTAAATGTTGTCTGTTGTTTGTACAAAAATAATTATACAATGTGCAAAAATTGTCTATTACATGACAATTTAATACTATCACAGTCCGCCCACACTACATATATATTGTATTGACACTGATATGTTACATAAATAGATATAATGAGTAAAGCAGTGGGCAATGTTGATAACTCTTGAGTATTTATCTGTAGAATTTTTAACGTAGTTGTAAATAGATAAAAATGATAACTAATATTCATTGTTTTTTAAATTGAAATATATAGATTAGTTAACACTTTAAAAGTCACTACAATTTCTTTGTATTAAAATGAACTTGTTAGAAGTTGATAGTAACAAATGTATTTATAAACTAGCTATTGCCCATGACTTCGTCCACACAGTATTAGGTTAAAAAAGTAGGCTATAAATATGTCCATCTATGTCAGCTATCCTTCATTGAAAGTCAAGTCGAAATTGGCCCAGCCGTTTGAGGGATTACCCAGAACAAACACGGTTTACGGATAGACACACAAAAATTTTTTCAATGCGATTTTCGTTATCAGCAACGCAAATACATCATCTTCCCGTAATCTGGAATTTTTCTTTTGATATTAGACACTCCAATTTTATTATATGTATAAATACATCACTTTTAGCTCACTATACATTCCCACTGAGGGTCTTGGTGACTACCATAAGCAGGGGTGATTAGGCCATTGCCAACTACACTGGCCCATTGTGGGTTGGGTGACTACACATATTCCCTAAATTATATACATACATGATATTTGCTAGTTGCAGATTCCTTCTCACTGATCAAACGACTTAATTGTTTCTTTGCCTTCATAATTGCAGGCAGATCTTGGTCACTGATCGCTGCCAATGGTGCACAAACTAACTGTTCAACTTTTAACTCATGCTCAGCTATTTCATTAGCGAGGAATTTTTCTGTTTTACCTGAAACATTAGTTTACTTGACATTGATTCTAAAATTGCAATTAAAAAAGAATTTTATTAATTATGTAGATAAGGAACAGATATAACAGTCCTTCATGAGTACACAAAACAAACATACCCTAGATAAAAGCAAAACTCAGGTACATTATTTGTTTGTATAAAAAACTATACTCTATACAGGATAAGATGCATACAGACAATTTTACTATAGAACTCAAACAGGTATTGTATTGTTTGCATTGTTTCAAAAAAAAAACTAACAAACTCTCGACTCACCACATTCATACAGGATATACTTCATAATACTATCATCATCATCAAAGTTACTGGCTTCACACATAGACAGGCCAAGCAAATATTCAGGTAGCTTTTTTAGTCTCTTCTCTCGTGCGGCAGGATCTTGGCCCTGGGTGTTGCCAGCACAAGTGGCCAGTCTCTTACTTATCAAGTGTAAGGCATTTCGGAGATGTTCTACTTTTCTATCAGCAGTTTGCAGTTCATCTGTTAAAGCTTCCCCTTTACCAGACCTATAAATAAATTAACAACTTAAAATTGTACATTTAACTAGTAATAAAATTAAATTGCTTCTCCTAAGCTAACAGTTTTATTACAAGTAAATATTAATAATAAAGGCATTTATGACTTCTAGTTCGGTTGATTACATGTTCATACTCAAGAATCTTATCTGGCGATAGATAAAAATGGTACCTCGAAAATGTTTGATCGGCGAGTTGCTTCACCCTGTAGAATTGTTTCTTCATTTTAACTTCTTCTGGTGATTTTAGTACAGCTACAAGGTCATTGGACTTAGTCAATAATAAAACGATCAAGAATCGCCGAAAAGAACGTCGCTAATGTCAGCACGTCAATGAGATCATCCTCATTTACCAAAGTTAGATTAAGCTCAGCCAAAAGTCCATAACAGCAGTTGTTCAATAAGGCACTACATTTCCATAATTAAGAAGACAAACACGAAACAGTCAATTTTCCTGTTAAATTTTGTGTACGCGATCTTTATATTCGAAAAATATAATGAGTGAGAAAAATAAAAACCACAGATAAGAATAGGAAAAATAGAAAACTTCAAACCAACCACAGACTATGTTATATGCTTTAGCTACAGCACAGATAATTTATTACCATAATAGTACAAGCCCTGACTTCCAAATGTGGATAGGCTATAGAAAGTGTTGTTTTGTGCTTCTTTAACTTTCGCCATTTTGGCGCTGACTAATAACAGAAAAAGACTTTCACCAAGTTTACAGGCGCATTATAGCTAGAATAAAGAAAATGCAGTTCATTTCCAAGCAATGGCCTACCCATACCAAAGAGTTATTAGCTGACGCAAATAAGCCTCATTAAGCAGATTTAAATTAATCAAATTACATTTCCTTTTCGACAACATTTTTATAATGAACTATTTTAGAACATAGTAAATATCTGGGGTAAATAACTTGTGCTGATGCCACTGAAAGTGAAAGCAACTGAAGAAACGTGACACGCACCCCTTTGTTATAAGCGAAATCAACCCGTATTATTTTATTGGAACAACTCTTTTTATATGGCAATACTTTTATTTTTAAACGTCACATTGACAGCTCACATGACGTTTGAATGTGACAGTGATATTTAAAAGTCAGCGTCAAAGCTATTTTCTATTTATTTACATATTTATCAATAATTACATTATCATAAGTGCTGGTAGTGGTACTGGTAGTTAGGTTTTACACTTCACTTGCAGTAGTCGTTAATGCACGTACGCATAAGAACGAAAACGATTTAATGGTTTAGAAATTCTTATTGGTATTAGGCTGTGGTGGGAGATGAAATTGAATTGGAGAATGGAATGGAATATGTTATTTAGCTTAGCAAGTCAGTTGAGACTGATATCCCCTAGTCGATTGTAGTCTCTTTCTTCAACTTTCGATTTGTTAAATGTGTCGCGTCATTTATTTCTAGTTTATTTCTTTGTGTTTTGATATAATACTAGTATTTTTATTAAAGTAAAGATGGAGCGAAAATTTTTCAATGTTATTTTACTCGGTTTCGGGTTCATGTTTGTTTTTACTGCTTTCCAGACTATGGGAAATATAGAGGTGAGTAATATATTGTAATTTTGCTACTTGCCAAGTAAACAATTTTTAAGGTGATTACAGACTACTAACTTTCACAGTTCAACCTTCATAACAAAACAGTTTAGTTACTATATACTGTACTTTTTCATTGCAAACAACATTTATTCCTTTTTTAAAACTACCTGGATACGATATAATAGGCCCGTTGTAGAAGCTAAGAAAGACAAAGAAATGCAAAAAAAACTGCAGAAAGCCTAAACTGATTCAGTCATTGTATTGACATTATAAGGTAATTTGAATGCCAATGAGGGTAATTTTGTTACGGGCAGTTACCAAAACGAGCCAATTATATTGTAACGAACGTACAAAATAAACTTTTAACTGTTGGAAATTTTACGTACATAAGTAAACTCCACATACATTAGTTTGAATACATCGTTTTATCAAGGCGTATACTCTGGTAAAATTTTTGGTCGATTTTTAAAGTAGGATGGAATTTCTTCGACAGATTTATTTTTTTTACTGTTTTGTTGTGATGTAATCTTAGTAGGTGATCTTTCTTTTAATTTCTTTTCATTACCTTTGTCATTGGTCTTGCGGCAATATGACACGCTGATGTTTTGTGTGTATTGTGGTTCCAGGCGATCTAAGATGGTATGCAGCATATCAACAGTTTCCGTCTTCAAATGGTTACCGCACTTCTTAAACGCTTGTTTGATATCGAATATTATTCTAGAGTTTAAATTTAGATAGCGCTTTCCTTCCTCGGGTCTTGATATTTTATTTACCAATATCGCAGTCATCATCTGTTGCGAGAAAAAAAAAGAAAAAAAAACTTCGCGAGTCAAATAATTACGACATTTTTAATTTATTGAAAGAAATCTGAAATGATCAACCAAATATAAACTAGTATTAATTACTACAAAAAGTGAGATTACATTAACCTTACCATCGTTTCTTGGTCCCCAGTTTTAGCATATTTACTTGGCCAAGTAATTAAAGTGGTAATAATTGAATTCTCTTCGAATATATTGCAGATGTCAGTGAAAATACAACCTTGTATAATATCGGTTCTTTCTAGCAGCGTACTATTCGATAGACCCTGCCAAGAAAGTTTACAACATAGTAACATTATCCCGTGTTTTGCCTTTCCTTGGGATTCCCCTTTATAAAACCAGAGATAACATAGTAAAAAATCTCTTTTATACGTACATCTTTTAAAAACACGAGCGCTCGTTTCGTATATTCATCCCCGATATACAGGAACTTCTTCAAAGTGCGCATGTTCTTTATGATCTCGCCAACATTACATGTCATATGCTTCACATTCTCATTGAATAGTAATATAAAATCGTTGTAGATATCGCTGTTCAGGCATTGACATTTTCTTGTTAATCTATTGTATATTGAACAGTCTCCTTCCTAGGGTAAAAAAGTCATATGGTCTATAGGTAACGAATCTGTATTAATTTCATTATGCAGAACTCTATCAACCAAAGTGTATGGGAAGGGCAGTGCGGCTTATTACTACAAACCTGAATTCTGCTTTGTCTTATAATAATTGAATCAAATTGTCGCATCTATTATAACTTTAATACTTACGTGAGGTTGTATCGGTTTAAGTCGATTTTTACGATTAGATTTCTTCTCCGGTGGTTCATTAACTGTTTGTACTTCATTGACCGGGGGTTCGAACATTAATATTTTATCTAACAAGCATAACAATTTTCTAGTGCTCTCTTTCAAGTCATATAATTTTCCCTAAAATATTATAATACATTTTAAATAAAATGGTAGGTAGATTGTAAACTGTAAATATCTTTTTCTAGTAAATAAAAATGGGAATGAATTGGGTCAATCCCCTCCACGCAGAGTTTAAGAAATAGAAAGATAATGTATTGTTCCTGAAAAACTAAAAATAACAAACCGCTTTGAATCGCTTTTAAAGCAATCAACATCCGAAGTTACTCGTCCTCGTATCTTCATGTACCTAATAGTATAGTATAGTATATAGTAAACAACTGTGTCGTTGTCTTGTAGCTCTCAAAGCCTACTTCACTGCTCCTTTTTTTCTGAATATGGGAGTTTCGATTTTACATATTCAAAACGGAAAAGGCCGTTAAAAATCCTATCTCGCATCTTAATACTAAAGAAGACCAGTTTCGTCTTAGATATGTTGAGTTTAATTATTGCTACTTAATTATGCAATATTATGTAGGCTACGACATGGTTGGATTACAGATCTGCGAATCTAACAGTCTCAGATAACCCTGTTTATACTCTCCTTCTAAAAAAAGGGGGCGTCGTAGCAACCTTGCGCAGGTGCGAGTCGCGTAAAACGGGTACTGTATTATGCACAGATTTCCTTTACCTGATAAGATTTATGTGAGGGTTCCAGTGGATGTTCAGTTACAATAGTACCTTCGTTATAAAATTTCACGTCGATATCCTCATAGTAATCATTATTATTGAGATCGTTTGTCACAGTCTTCGCTTCACAGGTGCCATTCTCGTCACACAAAAAACTAAGAAAGGAAGAAGACTTTGGGTAGAAGTCTTTATAGATACTGGATTTTTTCATGTTGCACACTAGATCCGGTATCTTTTTTTAATTGATGAATTATTCTAATCAACTTTTTAACATTGTGATCAGAGTCAAGTTCATTGAACTAGAAAATTGTTATGCAGTTATGTATTTATGAGTACCCTATTGCATTTGCCCTTTGTTTAACAACAAATGGCATTTAGACGCGATATTTACAGTTTCATTTTTAATCATTTTTATACCATTGCTATTATAGATGTAGTGAAGTTAAAGTGACTTTTACTAAGTCATCAAAAGTGGCAGTTTTGACTTGAAGCATAGTTATTGAAATACTGTCGTATATTACGATTCCACAAAAGCTCACATTTTGTGGTCCTCCTAAGCAAAAAATTATAAAGCTCGCTCTAAATCTGTAAGGTAATGCTATAATATATAATAGTTAAAGCTAAAACGAATAAAAAAGTTAAAGCTTCAAACAATTATATATTATAGCATTACCTTACAGATTTAG